>JABUQX010016123.1:22500-27500 GCA_015478945.1 Trachelipus rathkii | reverse complement strand
ATAATTATATATATATATATATATATGTGTCTACTGTTTTAAATTACAAAAAGAAATTTAGGCTGAATTACGCCTAGGTGTTTAATTACAAATATTTACTTGTTAAATGTTTTTTATAATCAAAGATATCTAAACCCGTTTGAACAAGTTAATTAAAAATCTATTGTTTAAAAAAGTTAAGAGCAAAAAAGCTTCTTTAATTCTGTGATCGAATTTGTTTCGCATCTTTGATAAACGTAATCTGTGACTATTTGATGTGCTAATCTTTTTTTTCTTATTATTGAGTATTGCTGATATACGCTAAAGTGCATTTTTTTTCGCGAAGATCGTTACCTTCTTTGAAATCTTGAAGTAATGTATTCAATTCAGGAAGATATTTAGAACAATAAATACTACAAAAATCACCTTTCGATACTTTGGATTCACATCAACTGGAGTTCAAACTGGAAGACCACCATTTCTCCAGCGAAAGAACAGGATTAATTGCTGCCTAGCAATAGAGGGCTCCTTTGGTTCGAAAACGTAACTTAGAAGCTGATTTAGGCTGAATTACGCCTAGGTGTTTAATTACAAATATTTACTTTGTTAAATGATTTTTATAAACAAAGATATCTAAAACCCGTCGTTTGAACAAGTTGATTAAAATCTATTGTTTAAAAAAGCTATGAGCAAATAGCTCTTTTAATTTGTGATCTTTTGGTTCGAAAACGTAACTTAGAAGCTGATTTGGGCTAAATTTGGGACTTGGTTTAAGTCTGGAATTAGGACTACAGTTGATCAGGATAATAGGCCAAGATCAAATCGGCCAGACGGATTATCGGACGTAATAGTAACGAGGACTGGGATAGGAAATCTCAGTAAAACTTAGTATCCATTTCTAACAAGGACAGTTCACATTGGAACCGACGTACGGAAACTTATAAATAAAGGAAGTATTATCCCGATATCATTTATTTATTTTGTAAACTAAAACAAGGATTTGAATATTGAATTGTATATTTTATTGTGGAAATAAAAGGAAATATATCTGTCGGTGTGGGGAAATATTTGTGGCAAATATCAAATTTTAGAGAATTTTAAATAAATAATAAGTAAATAAAGGTTTTTAATAGATAATTAAGTTTTAACGGGAATTTTAAAGGAAAAGGAAAGGGAGGTGGGGGAGGGGAGGGAAGGGAGGAAGGGGGGAGGAGGAAGAGGGTGGGGGAATAGATATAAACTGAGAGTGTTTTAACCTTTTATTGTTTTTATATTATTTTAACGTATCTTGTTATTGTTATTGTGGGTTGGTGAGCGGGGTGGTAGCCCTAGGTGTTGGGAAGCACCTAAGGTGGGGGGTCCCGTAAAGCGTACAGCCTGATTGAGTTATATATAGAAGTAGGGAAAGATGGGGAGGAGAGTGGTAATTAGGATGGGGTGTATGAATGTGAGAGGGGTAAACGAGGATTTGAAGAGGGAGGAAGTGGGGTTGATGTTTGAGGAAAAAAGGTTGGATGTGTTAGGGATAACAGAAACTAAGTTGAAGGGAAAGAGGGAGTTGGATTTCGGAAAATACAAAGGTATGGTATCGGGGGTGAGCGAGAGAGTGAGGGCGAGGGAAGGGGTGGGAATAGTTATGAGGAAAGAGATGTGGGACAAGGTGAGATTGTGTAACCAGGTGAGTTCTAGGATAATGTGGGTAAAAGTGAAATTCGGGGGGGAAATGTGGGTTTTTATTTGTGCATATGCACCAGTGAATGGAGCGAGAGAGGAGGAGAGAGAAAGATTTTGGGGAGAATTGAATGAGTGTTGGGAAAGTTTTGGGGTAAATGATAAAATTTGTCTATTGGGAGATTTGAATGCAGGAGTGGGAAGGGAGGAGGTAGGAAGAATAATAGGACCTTTTGGGGTAGGGGAGAGGAATGATAATGGAGAAAGTCTGATAGAGTTATGTGTCGAAAGAAGAATGATAGTGGGGAATACTTGGTTAAAAAAAAATGATAATATATATATATATATCGGGGGGGAAGGCGATACTAGATTATGTGTGTGTAAATGGGAAAGATAGAGGTAGATTATTAGATGTAAATGTGTTTAGAGGGGCGGGGAGGGGGATATCGGATCACTATTTGGTGATTGCCAGGATAAGGGTGGGAGGAGAGGTGACGGTGAGGGAAAGGGGAGAAAAGAGGAGAGTGGAAGTGATAAAGGTGGAAAAATTGGAGGAGATAGTATGTAAGAGGGAGTTTAGGAGAGGTATGGAGGACAGGTGGAGAAACGTGAGAGGGACGGGAATTGGGGAGGTGGAGGGGGAGTGGAAGAGATTTAGAGAGGCAGTATGTGAAGAGGCTAGAAGGGTATGTGGAGTAAAAAGGGTGGGTGCAAGCAGAAGGAAAGGGAGTGAATGGTGGAGTGAGGAGGTGAAGGAGGTGGTGAAAAGGAAAAAGGAGGCTTATGTGAAATGGTTGGGAAGTAGGAGAGAAGATAGCTGGGAGGAATATAGAAGGGTTAGAGTGGAAGCAAAGAGGGCGGTGGAGAGGGCGAAGAGAAGAGCAAAAGAGGAATGGTGTAGAAAAGTGACGGAAAATTTTGAATCGGGGAGTAAGATGTTCTGGAAAGAGGTTAATAAAAAAAGGAAGAGGAAGGAGGGGTTGGGGGAGAGGATTAAGGGAGGAGATGGGGATTGGATAGGAGGAGAGGATAGGGTGAGGAAGAGGTGGGGGGAGTATTTTAGTGGACTATTGAATGAAGGGGGTGGGGTAGGGGAGGAAGATATGCAAGAGGTGAGGATGGGAAACGAAGTGGGGAGGGAGGGGGAGGATGAAATACAAATGGAGGAAATTATTAGGGCCGTGAATAAAGGAAAAAAAGGGAAGTCCGCAGGTCTGGATGGTGTGAGAATGGAAATGTTGCAGAAGGGAGGTATAGGGGTGGAGGAATGGCTGCATAGGTTATATAACATATGTTGGAGGAGTGGTGAGGTACCACAGGATTGGGAGGATGGATGTTTGGTTCCCCTGTATAAGGGGAAAGGGGATAGGATGGAATGTGGAAATTATAGAGGTATATGTCTTTTAAGTGTGGTAGGAAAAGTGTACGGAAGAATACTGATTGAGAGAGTAAGAGGTTTAACGGAGGGGAGAATAGGGGAAGAACAAGGAGGATTTAGGGAGGGAAGAGGGTGTGTGGACCAAGTGTTCACACTAAAGATGCTTGTGGAGAAAAGTATTGAGAGGAAAGGGAAAGTGTATGGATGTTTTTTAGATTTAGAGAAAGCATATGATAGAGTGAATAGGGGTGAACTGTGGAGGGTGTTGGAGGAAAATGGGGTGGGGGGTAATTTAGGGAAAGGTATTAGGGCTTTTTATAGGAATAGTAGAATGTGTGTGAGAGTGTTAGGAGGGGAGAGTGAGATGTTTGGGACGGTGTGTGGATTGAGGCAGGGGTGTGTAATGTCACCGTGGCTATTCAATTTGTTTATGGAGAGTGTTTGCAGAGGAATGGTGAGGGAGGGGAGGGGGGTGGAATTGATGAATGGGAACGATAGAAGGGAAGTGAACATGATACTGTTTGCGGATGATACTGCCCTAGTGGCGAAGAACGCGGAAGGGCTGAGGTATTTGGTGAAGGAGTTTGAGAGAATGTGTGGACAAAAGGGGCTCAAAATAAATCCAGGTAAGAGTAAAGTGTTAGTGTTTGAGGAGGAGGAAAGAGAGGAGGGGGAGGGGTTAGAGGTTTGAGTGGGGGTAGTATTGGAAGAAGTAAAGATTTTTAGATATTTAGGGATGGAGTTGGGTAAGGGGGGAGGGATGAAGGAGGAGATAGAACATAGAATAGGTGAAGGAATGAGGGCTTTGAGTGGTCTGAGAGAAATATGGAAAGGGGGGGATCTATCACGGAAAGTTAAGATAAGTATGTTTGAAAAAATCTGTGTACCAGCGGTGTTGTATGGGTGTGAAACGTGGGGGTTGAATGCTAGGTCCAGGAAAAAGTTGGAAGTATTTGAGATGAAGGGGTTGAGAGCGGTTTGTGGGGTTAGCAGAAGGGAGAGGATTAGGAATAGGGTGGTGAGGGAGAGATGTGATTGGAGGAATGGTCTGGTGGGAAGAGCGAAGAAGGGAATGTTAAGATGGTATGGGCATTTAGTGAGAATGGAGGAGCAGAGAGTGGTTAGAAGAGTTTGGGAGGCGGAGGGGATAGGAAGGAGAGGAAGGGGGAGACCAAGAAGGAGGTGGATGGATGGAATAAAGGAGATGATGGAGGAGGGAGGGATGGGGGAGGAAGAGGGTAGGGTGTTGGCGAGGGATAGAGGGGGGTGGAGGAGGTGGGTGAGGGCGAGATGAGGGGGTGTGTGAATGAGGGAGGCGCACCAATTACCCGCTCAAGGACAAAGTGTATACACAATAATAATAATAATAATATATATATTATTATTATTATTATTATTATTGGTTGTTATATATATATATATATATGTTATTATTATTATATATATATATTATTATATTATTATTATTATATATATATATATATATATATATATATATATATATATATATATTATTATTGGTTTACTGGGAAAACAATAAAATAAAAAAAAAAAAAAATATATATATATATATATATATATATATATATATATATATATATATATATATATATATATATATATATATATATATATAATATATATATATATATATATATATATATATATATATATATATAATTAAAACTAAAATACCATTTCAGTATCATAAAATATTTTAAAGAAAATTTGAACTAATTATTTGGAAAATTATATTTAAATAACTAAACGAAATCTTATTAGTATATTATAAAATATAAATGAATGAATAAGTAGAAATGTATACTACCAATATTTTCCAATTACTGCAACACATTTCCCTATAAGGGTTTTATATGTATTTAATTGAACAATAACACATTATTTTTTAACAGCAAGAAAAGAAAATGCAACGAACATTACTCTAGATCAGTTTTTACTAACCTTTAAATAT
>JABUQX010016123.1:0-15000 GCA_015478945.1 Trachelipus rathkii | reverse complement strand
ACTTAATACTTTTTAATTTATAAATTTTTAAAAATTGTATGTAAGAAGAAAAAATCCAAAGTGCCTGATATATAATCATTTTATTTTACTACAATTGTACGAACTTTTATTAAAAACATATACTTTACATACCTTAAAGCAGTAAATCAGTAAATCAATAGAGGTGTTTATTACCTAGACACCTAAGGGATTAGTAATGCTTTGTTTTGACTGTTTTACTGCTTTAACCTCATGGTGTTTCAACTGCTTTAACTCACTACTTTACTGCTTTAAATATTTGGCCTTACTGTTTTACTCTCTGCTTTACTTGCTTTTAAACTCATATATTTTATTAAATTACATACCTTAAAGCAGTAAATCAGTAAATCAATAGAGGTGTTACCTAACACCTAAGGGATTAGTATGCTTTTGTTTTACTGCTTTACTGCTTTAACTTTCTGCTTTACTGCTTTAACTCACATATTTATTAACATTACATACCTTAAAGCAGTAAATCAGTAAATCAATAGAGGTGTTACCTAACACCTAGGGGGGATTAGTATGCTTTTGTTTTACTGCTTTACTGCTTTAACTTTCTGCTTTACTGCTTTAACTTTCTGCTTTACTGCTTTAACTTTCTGCTTTACTGTTTTAACTTTCTGCTTTACTGCTTTAACTCATATATTTTATTAACATTATGTTTTTTATTTTGTTTTAATACTTTTTATTTATTTTTATTATTATTTTTATTTATTTTTATTATTATTTTTATTATTTTTATTATATTTTTATTATTTTTATTATTTTTTTTTTATTGTTTATTATTATACTTAATGTTATTTACTTCATGCCTATTGTTATTATAAACCTAACACACCATACACACACACACACACACACACAGTGCTCACACAGATTTACTTATACTCTCACACAGATTTACTTACACACGCAGATACCTACAACTGCACACACGCCAGATTTACTTGCACACCACACACACACATCAATCACACATGCACACACACACACACCTCACTTTCACATATAACGTATAATTTATTAAAACATTTTATGTTTATTTAATTAAACACGTACATTTATATTACTCATTCAAATATAACTAAAATTATTTCAAAGTTCCTTAAAACTTCTATAATAAATCAATCATTACCTTTGAACAAAGAATTTATTATTTAACTGTTAATACTTTTTTGTTTATAAGATTTTTATAACTTATCAGTTTTTAAAAATAACTTTTTTACTAAAATTTTTGAATTTTATTAAAAAAACATATATTTTTAACGTAGCCTTAAAACAATAAATCAAGTAAATTCAGTCAGGCAGCCCCTAGCACTCCCTCTCACATCACCAAGCTTGCCACGTTTTGTTCTATTGACTTATTACTGCTTTACATCATCTTTTGCCATGTAATAAGTATAAAAAGAACAAAATAAGTTCTTCTCTGCTAAACATAACATGTATTTATTAAAATCTTTTCTAAGTTTTTATTTAAAATAACAATTATTCACTTACATTTATATTTTCACTCGATGTTAACTAAAAATTTTTCAAAGTTTTTTAAAAATTCAGGTTTTCTTCATTATTATTATTATTATTACCTATGTACATTGACAATTCCATCACGAAAAAACACAACAACCCGCACTGCTTACAGATACGAAACTGACCTCTCTCTGTAAAATGTGTTGAATATAACTATCTAGGTCTAATTTTAGGAATAATCCTTTTTTTGTAACCCGGGTGGCCGATTTAAGCCTAATTCCAGGTTAAAAATATATTTCAAACTGACCTTTTTCTGTAAAATGTGGTGCAAATAACTACTTAGGCCTAAATTTAGGCCTAAAATTTTGGATAACTTTTCTATGTGAGTTACGGGCCACAGGGTTTAAATCCTCACTATTTAGTGATTGGACGTAAAACCGGAGGATATAGGTATATATATCCTCCGTATAGACAAGAATCATTGTGATTTGAGGTTATTTGATTATAGAGTATAATATATAATATCGTTTTGTTTCCAAACGAAACATGTTGGATCGGTAAGATCCTTTAAGCAGGTAAGAAAGGAAATGTTTTCCTTACTTGTGATTGGTCGGGGTAATCCTTATCTCTATATGACCTCGTATGTGAATTGGTCGAGAATTATTTTATCGTCTTTTGGGAAAATTAACTTGTTCTTTAAACTTGTATTGAGGCAGGTGTGTTTTTAATTATCTATTATAACCCAAACTCAATTTTAAAATCATGGTCATTTTAGCTGTTAAGCGGTGCACAAGTTATCTGATTCGTATTAAAAGTGTTTTATTTTTACTAAGTGTATATCATATTTATAATAAATACTTACATTGAGGAATAATTATTAATTTCACTAGAATAGATAATAATTAATTCACTAGTTCATAAACTAACCACCAGGGCTCAGCATGAGCCCCACCCGCAAAGGCAGCCAACCCCGCACCCGCTGTGCAGTCCGCCGCGTCCAGCCCGCGCGTGTGCCCGCAGGCGGCAATATTTCCTGCGTTCCCGCCCCCGCGGGCGCCCACAGGCGCAATATTCCCGCGGCGAATTATTATTTAGAACACACATACACACACACGCCACATAACACACACCACACAACACATCCCTCACCCACACACACACAACGGTAGCAAACATTCACATTACACCTATAACGTAATAATTATTAAATCCATTTTATTTTATTTTATTATGTTAGTCCTATTTACTTCATGGCTATTGTTATTATTATTTAGAACACACATACACAAACACACACGTCACATACACACACCACACACACACACACACACACACACACACACACACACACACCACTCACACGCACACTCATTTACACATATAACGTATAATTTAATTAAACATTTTTATTTTTATTTTATTTATTATACTTAGTGTTATTACTTCATGCCTATTGTTAATTATTTAGAACACACATGCACACACTCACACACACACACAACACACACGCACACACACATACTAACACTAATTAACATACGCAACCCCACTCAATATTTGATCCTCAACTTGATGCTCAGCTTTGATGCCTCAACTTTGATGTCTCAGTTTTGATGCCTCAACTTTTAATGCCTCAGCTTTTGATGCCTCAAACTTTGATACTCAGCTTTTGATGCTCAGCTTTGATGCCTCAACTTTAATAACCTAGCTTTGGTACCTCAGCTTTAGTGGTTCATCTTTTGATGACGTCATCTTTGATGGCTCATCATCTTTGACACCACCTATATTGATGATTCAGCTTATAAGCAGTTACACTTACCATAGAACACTTACACTTACACTTATACCACAATACACCTAATTTCTTACATTCACACATACGACATACACGTAGACACTTACGTTCACCCACATAGAACACCTTACAACTCACCGCACACACAATATATATATATATATTATATATAGTATATATAATAATATATATATATTATACTATAAAACTCCACCTCATAAAGTTAGTATATAGTTGGTGGACGTTAATGGTATATATTAGTAATTTTGTCTCGATTTTCGTGTGCCTATATATATATATTATATATATATATCATTGCCGAAATATTGCGCCTGCGGGCCCACGCGGCGGGCGGGAACGCGAAAATATTGCGCCTGGCGGGCACACACGCGCGGGCGGGGACGCGGCGGGACACACCAGCGGGGCGGGGCTGGCTCCCTTTGCGGGTGGGGCTCATGCTGAGCCCTGGTGGTTAGTTTATGAACTAGTGAATATTATTATCTATTCTAGTGAAATTTAATAATTATTCCTCAATGTAAGTATTTATTATAATATGATATATGCACTTAGTAAAAATAAAACACTTTTTAATACGAATCAGATAACTTGTCACCGCTTAACAGCTAATTGAACTATGATTTTAAAAATGAGTTTGGGTATAAAAGATAATAAAACACACTTGCTCAAATACAAGTTTAAAGAACAAAGTTATTTCAAAAGACGATAAAATAAATTCTCGACCAATCACATACGAGGTCATATAGAGATAATTTACCCCGACCAATCACAAGTAAGAAAAACATTTCCTTTTTACCTGCTTAAAAGATCTTACCGATCCAACATGTTTCGTTTGAAAATATATTATAAAAATAATAATAACGATGATTCTTGTCTATAACGGGAATTACTTTGACCTGGTAATAGGATTAAATTAGCCCGTCTACAAAAAGGCTTATCCTAAATTTTGGCCTAAATTTAGGCCTAACGTAGTTATTGCCCCACATTTTACAGAAAAAGGTCAGTTTGAAATATTTTTTGACCTGGAATTAGGTTAGGCTTAATTCGCCCCGGGTTACAAAAAGGATTATCCTAAATTTAGCCTAAGTAGTTATTTCAACACATTTTACAGAAAGAGAGTCAGTTCGTATCTGTAAGCAGTGGCGGGTTGTTGTGTTTCTCGTGATGGATTTGTCAATGTATAGATAATAATACATAATATAATGAAGAAAACCTGAATTATTTAAAAAACTTTGAAATTTTTTAGTTAACATCGAGGGAATAATATAAATGTAAGTGAAATAATTGTTATTTTTAAATAAGAACTTAGAAAGATTTTTAATAAAAATACATGTTTATGTTAGCAGAAGAAGAACTTAATTTTTGTTCTTTTTATAATATTCATGGCTTAAAGATGATGTACAGCAGTAAGTCAATAGAACAAAACGTGGCATATAGCTTGGTGTAGAGGGGTGCTAGGGGTTGACCTTACTGATTTACTGATTTATTGTTTTAAGGTACGTAAAAATATATGTTTTTTAATAAAATTCATACAATTTTAGTAACATTATTTTAAAACTTGATATTTATAAAATTTATAAACAAAAGTATTAACAGGTAATAATAAATTCTTTGTTCAAATAGGTAATGATTGATTTATTATAGAAGTTTAAGAAACTTTGAAATAATTTAGTTATAATTGAAGAGTAATTTAAATGTACGTGTTTAATTAAAACATAAAAATGTTTTTAATAAGATTATACGTTATTGTGTAAAGTGAGTGGTGTGTGTGTGGTGGTGTGTGTGTTGTGTGCTGTGGTGCAAGTAAATCTGGGTGTGTGAGTGTAGGTAAATCTGCGTGTGTAAGTAAATCTGTGTGAGTATAAGTAAATCTGTGTGTGACTGGTGTGTGTGTGTGTGTGTGTGTTGTGTGGGGTTCTAAATTAATAATTACAATAGGCATGAAGTAAATAACATTAAGTATAATAATAAAATATAAAAATAAAATAATAAAAATAATAACAAATAATAATTAAAAAGTAATAAAAATAATAATAAAAATAAATAAAATAATAATAAAATAAAAAGTATTAAACCAAAATAAAAAAGCATAATGTTAATAAATATATGAGTTAAAACAGTAAAGCACAGAAAGTTAAAGCAGTAAAGCAGAAAGTTAAAGCAGTAAAGCAGAAAGTTAAAGCAGTAAAGCAGAAAGTTAAAGCAGTAAAGCAGTAAAACAAAAGCATACTAATCCCCCCTTGGTGTTAGGTCACACCCCTATTGATTTACTGATTTACTGCTTAAGGTATGTAATGTATGAGTTAAAGCAGTAAAGCAGTGAGTTAAAGCAGTAAAAAGGCAGAAAGTTAAAGCAGTAAGCAGTAAAACAAAGGCATACTAATTCCCTTAGGTGTTTGGTAACACCTCTATTGATTTACTGATTTACTCTGCTTTAAGGTATGTAATGGTTATAAATATATGAGTTAAAGCAGTAAAGCAGAGAGTTAAAGCAGTAAAGAAATAGTTAAAGCAGTAAAGTAGTGAGTTAAAGGGGCAGTAAACAATGAGTTAATAGGCATTAGTAAAAGTAAAACATAAGCTAACTAATCCTTTAGGTGTTAGGTATACACCTCTAATTGATTACTGAATTTTACTGCTTTAAGGTCTGTATAGTATATGTTTTTAATAAAAGTTCGTACAATTGTAGTAAAATAAAATGATTATATATCAGGCACTTTGGCTTTTTTCTCTTACATACAATTTTTAAAAATTTATAAATTAAAAAGTATTAAGTAAAAATATAAAAGTGTGTGAGTGTAAGTGTAAGTGTATCTGTGTGTGGGGGTGTGCGTGTAAGTGTATATGGGTTAGTGTGTGTAAGTGTCTATGGAGAGTGTAAGGGCTTATAAGTTGCAAGTGTGTATAAGTGTCATAGTGATATGTGTGTAGTAAGTGTTAGAGAAAATACTAACTCATAAGTAGAAAAGTATCCTAGCAAGCTTGTAATATACACCAAGTGCAAATCCTCATACCTTATAACATAGGGTTAGACACCTATTAGGGCTATTCTAGGCTCGGGGAGGCTAGAAAGGCTTGAAAAAAGTGGCACTCAGTTGCACTAATGTGGCACTAAGTTGGCACTATGTGGCACTCCTTGGCACTCATTGACTCATTGCAGCGTCATTGGCACTCATTGGCCTCACTTGGCAACTCACCTGGCACTCCAGCACTTCATACTAATACTCATAGATAATCATAGAACACTAATAGAACATCACTAGATACTTCTTACGGTGAATGGGAACCATCAAAGCCATCAAGTTAGCGTGGGTCAAAATTGACCCGTATCTGGCAAGGTCAAGGCCGAAATATCATTGTGTGTGTGTGTGTGTGTGTGTGTGTGTGTGTGTTGTGTTGTGTGTGTGTGTGTAGTAAATTCTGTGTGATTGTAAGTAAATCTGTGTGTGTAAGTGCTTATAAGTGTGTATGTATGTAAGTATATATATATTTATACTATGAAGTATGAAACTTATAACAAACCATGAAACTCATAGATTATATAAGGAACCATGAAACTCATAAGCATATATATATATATAATATTATATATATTATATATATACTATATATATAATATATATATTATATTAATATATATTATATATATATATATATATATATATAGTATATATATATATATATAATTTATATATTATTATATAAACAAAATTGGTTTAAAAGTATAAAAACATCACAGTTCAGAGTACTATCCATCTGGAAAACGAACGTGAGAGCGACTTTAGATAACAAGCTCGAAGAGTCTCCATCTTCGCTATGACTATATATATAGAACTGGAGTGCGCTCGTCAGGTGAAGATATGGGATAGTTGAAATTTGGAACGTAGGTGCGGGTGTATAGATGAGATGGTCTGTAAAAGTAGGGACGCATACACTTTTTTCTTTGATTTCACGAACGAGAGTTTATGATGTCATCGTATTCTGAGCGGTACTGCGTAATATAGTCAGCGTAACCATTTACTAATATATATATAATAATATATACTATATATATATATATATTATATATATAATATATATATATTATATATATATATATATATAATATATATATATATATATATATATATATATATATATATATATATATTATATATATATCTAAATATATATAATATATATTATATATAGAGTATATATATAAACGACCGAACCTCAGCAGCACGGGCTTGGGTCGTAAAAAACGACAGCATAGTCTTCCACGTGCTTTTACGGTTCGAATTCAAAGATATCGTTTCACTTTGCGATTCTCGTTAGACGAACGACCTTATAAACGTATGTTACTCCGGGATATATTATTAATAGGAGTGCAGAGAGTAGTAGGCTAGAGCACATATCGTGGAGAGTTATAATAAGAAGCTCTAGTTGTTCATAAGGATGAGAGAGAGAGTGAAGTTAGCCAATAATTCTAATAATATCAATATTATAGAGAATTGATTGCAAACATACTAAAATGATCGTTTCAATAATCGGTTTCGGAGAAATAGAATATAAAGAGTATATATATTTTTATCGACTAAAGGCATGTGGACGGAAACGAAACTAACCTCTTCTCTTCTCCCTCTCCCCCTCCGCACACTGGCTCCTGATCGTCTCCCCTCTCTCTCTCTCTCTTCTCTCTCTCTCTCTCATATATATATATATATATATATATATATATATATAATTATTATATATATATATATATATAATATATATTAATAGTATAATATATATATATATATATTATTATTATTATTATTATTATTATTATTATTATTATTATTATTATTATTATTATTATTATTATTATTATTATTATTATTATTATTAGGTTTCCACGGCACGCCTAAATTGACCTGATTTCAAAATATCTCAATACCAGATCTCACGTTTAGAGGTGTGGACTAAAGGTCTTAAATTTGCCCGAGAGGTGGGTATTCGTATCCTTTCGGTGGCTATATATTTTGATTTATGAACGGATAGAACGCGAAACGGTGAAGACGATAAGGCTTGAGGTGGTAAGGAAGTTTAAGCACAGATGAAATGTGTGTGTGTGAACACCGTGGGTGGCGGGTGGGTGTGTGTGGTTGTGTTGTGTATAGGATATAATATATATTAGTATAATATTATATATATTATATATATATATATATTATATATTATATATATATATATATATATATATATATATATATATATATATATATATATATATATATATATATATATATATATATATATATATATATATATATATATAAAATGCGACGGGCGGGCGGGTACGTGGCGGGCGGGTGCAGGGCTGGAACCGCAGTGGTTCTTTGCGCGTGGTTCTTTGCTACGAATGCGACGGACTCCGCGGAACTTGTTAAAAAACGCGACGATTGCGAAATTGCGGAACTTGTTAAAAAACGCGACGATGGCGAAGACGATGAATTTGCGATTCATCCCGACGAAAACGACGATTGAAAATTATGACGAAGATTAACAAAACGCTTTATAAAACAAAATGGCGAACGCAAGTCAACAAGGTTGACACCATTAAATAAATAAATAAATAAAAAAAAAAAAAAAAAAAAAAAAAAAAATAAATAAAATCTAAAAAATAAAAAATAAAAAAAAAACACCCATGAAGGTAGCTGAGTAAAAAATATCCACCTGATTAGCGATTGTGCTCATCGCTGGTCAGGTGGTCAGCACGACCGGAATGGACCTCCTACTACTACTAATAATAATAATAATGTTGAATTGGTTTATTTAAATACACTTTACAAAATCGATATTAAAGGAAAAAAAATAAAAAACAAGTTGTCGAGTGGAAGATATAGAACTGAATAAACATGGAGACTGTTTTGAGACAATCCGCTTCACACACGCGTGTGGCACTAGCTCGGAGTGTCTACGAGGCTATATGCTCAATGCCATGACCAAGTTAGACCCTATCTAATCATAACGTAAGGAATACGAACCCAATAACAGAGTGCACCTCATAGCTTTAACATTCTAACATGCATCTGGTTTTCTGATTAATACAAAAAAGGTTTGAATAATAATAATAAAAATAATAATAATAATAATAATAATAATAATAATAATAATAATAATAATAATAATAATAATAATAATAATAATAAATAATTAATATTAGTATAGTGGATATCAAGGATGATAATGATAATATAATAATAATATGAATAATAATAAATAAAATAATAATAATAAATTAATAATAATTTATTTAAGAATGAAAACAAGAAAGAATCATAAACAAGAATGTAAAGTTCTTACTCGCTATCTAAAATTATCAAAATATTATAATAATAGAATGCCAGTAAATAGCTATATATATATAGTCAATAATAATCACAAATAATGCACATAGGAGTTAATAATAAAAGTCACCAAGGAGTAAATAGGAACTATAGTGAGAGTGAACACTCACTCAGAAGGTTATAAATAATAAATAATAAATTAATAATAATAAAATAATAAATAATAAATAATAAATAATAAATAATAATATAATAATAATAATAATAATAATAATTAATGAATAAATAATAAATTAATAATAAATGAGAATATACAGCTTGCGAGAGAGTAATCGAAACTAAAATTATCATAATAATAATAATAATAATAAAATAATTAATATGTGAGTAATAATATAATAGATTTTAAAATGATGAGAGTTTGGGAGCATGATATATGAATAATGATAATGAAATATATGTAAATTTATTAAAATGCCGAATTATTGGAATGTTCTTATTAAATGCCAATTTAATTAAAAATAATATATAATATCGATGGAGGTGCAATGAGATAATATAGAGGAGTATACGAGAGAACTAATAATAATACATAATATAATAATAAAAAATAATAATAATATAATAGTAATTACTTGCTAGAAACGGCAGCTATACATGGTAGGCCAGTAGGAATTCACGAATAAAATAGGTTACAATTGAAAACTAAAGCGCGCACTATTCGATTAGTGAGTGGATAAAACTATAGTATATTAGCGCGACACCGGGGATATTCAGTCCTCACACAGAATATATATAGCGGGCGCTCAAATGACGACGAAAACTTGCTGAACAGTACTATATGCATATTCCGAAGTATTCCACTGACACATTAACACTCTCACACACACATAGATATATATATAAGATACATTGGGATATCACTCAGTTGATACCAGAAGGATATTCTTTATGCTCTATATGATGATTCGTATTTATATGAATGACACTGTTAGGAACGTGCCATTACAGAGCGCTAATTGAATTGTAAATGCGAAGTGATAGGTATACTGTGAATGAAAGATTATCTAGATTGACTGTTGGGAAGTTGAGACTCAATGAACGGCGGTCAAATCGCATGTTAAAATCTATGCATTTAAGTAGAACCGTTATCTTAATCAAAACATTTATAGGTTAAATCAATGATCAAGACGTAATTTGTGGGAAAACTAAACAACATTTATTCGTTTCGATGTTAATTAACAAAATTATATCTCTGGATGTTGAAAGTCTTTTCACAGGACATTCCCATATCTGAAACTATTAACATAATATTAGAAAATGTTTATCATCATGATATATAACCACCACGTTTCCTGTAAAAGGAGGATAATTCTGTGGATAACTTAGCAAGACCTTGTATTAATAGACAGAGTAACTCCGAAAACAACCTTTTTGCACTAATGGTAAAACATACTTTCAAAAAAATAGTTATCTATGGGTTCACTTTTTTAAGGACCAACTTTCGCAGACTTCTTACATGCCTCGGAAAAAACAATTTTAATCAAACCCTCATTCAATTCCTATTTTTTCACCATTCGATACGTTAGACGACACCTTTGTAATAAATTAACCTACCAAAATGTTCAAAGATTAAATTCCAAAATAGAAGATCTTTAGTGGTTTATAAATTTACTATGAAAGGGCCAAAAATAACTATATTAATTTTTTAATTAAAATTAAAGAAGATGAAAAATTTATAGAAGTGTCTATGGTAAGTCACAGATAAAGGAACATATTTGAATTTCGACTCCTTCACTCCTCTAAATTACAAATTGCTCCCAACTAAAGACTTTTTAGTTCACCGAGCGTTTAAGACATCGTCTAATTGGACTCTTTTTGATATAGAAATTAAAAGAATAACAGAATCTAATAAACAATAACTTCCCCCAGTACATTATAGAGAAAACTATAAAAAACACTTTGAATAATTTATTTGCCAACACCATCAATGAAAACGAAAACGATAAGCTCATATTATATTATAAAACTGAAAATATTAGTCAGAAAAGAAGGAAAGCAATTAAATTACAAGAATTATTTTTAAATTTGAACATGTTAAAGCAAAAAACAGAAGAAAGCCTTTATACTAAGATCTTACTATAGCCATTTGCAAGCTGAGCTCGTGTTTCTCTACTCATGAAGCTCTTTAGGAGGATGAGAGATGTAACGTTGTTGTCCAATTTTGCTGTTCTTAAAGTGAATGCAATGCCGCTTATATCGGATACACAGGGAATACCCTCAACATGAGAAGTCGCTACATAAGTATAAGCCGAGTAAAGTATTTCAAACATTTAAAGAACAACAGAAAATCCCGATAACAACAGAAAAGAAAGATCCTCCATCATTACAATGAAAAAATGATTTTTATATGAATTGCACCTGGGGAAATCATTGCACATAAAGAAACATAAACCAGTGAATATATGTAAAAATATAATGAAATTCCAATTTTTTAAAACATTTTAGCGAAATAACTTTCAATGAATTAACTTTTCTAACTTTTAAATAATTAATTTTAATTTACTATTTTGCTTATTCGTTATTAACATATTGTATTTATCAAAATACTTAAAATCCTAAGATATAAAATTATTCTGAAAATGGTCCGAAGTATATACGGACGAAAGCCTCGGTACTGTAATTAATCAATAGTTTTATTTTTATTCAAGGATAATCAAAGAAAATTGTCTTTGGTAGAAAGAAACACTTTCAGGCCAGAACTTGAAAACAGGCACAAAATCAATAACATAATAAAATAATAATAATAATATAATAATAATAAACTAATAAAATAATAATTAATAATATAATATAATGATAATAATAATATAATCATAAATTATAATAATAATAATATAATAATAATATAAATAATAATATATTATACAATCAATTTAATATTTCACCCTTTCTGCTGCTGGTAATACTACTATAATTTCGGTTTTAATATAAATAAAAATCAAATTTTTTTCAAATATTTTCTGACTCCTAAGCAAGGTGGCACGAAAAAAAAATCGCAGTGAAAAAAATTAACTGATTTTTTTACTGATTTTTTTTTATAAAAAAATCATGTTTTTTTTTGTTTTTTATATATTTTTTATTTTGTTATAATATTTTAAGTGCAGTCACTCTTAGATAAAAAAAAAATTAAAACTCTAAAAACTATATTCTATTATGAAGGTTTTTAATTATACTTTTTCATTTTTTTTCAAGCAAACTAATTGACAATTGCAAGCCGTAAGTCCGTAACAACTCTTTAGTGTGTTTGCTGTTTTCATTGTGTCCATAGATTAATAGGCCCCTATTTTAAGATTTTGAACCTAGAGCTAGGGCCTAGGGTTAAAAATTGAAAATTAATGAAAAGGCTAAATACTGTGCTGTTGTAGACTATGACAGAACTTATTAAAGCTTGTAGTGTGGTTAGAAAGTACTTTACCTTAGTTATGATTTTTTTTTTTTCTTTTTGGTAGTAGTCCGCCTTAGTTATCCATATATATTGGTAATTTATTGATGAAGTTCTAGGGGTTTTGTCGTGGGTTTTCCATGTAAGAATAGTGGGTGCCATTGGGTTATATTTTACTCAAATGAATGGGAGGCTCGATAAGGCCCATCCTGCAGCTGCAGCTGCCTAAGGCCACATATTTTTTTTATGAATGTTTATTACTAAATCAAAGTAAAATTTAGTTATAAATGCAATTTTTTTTTTATTATTTCACCATTTACTTACCCCTTCCTGAATTTTCATTTTGGATTGATATGGAATCAATAAATCCTTAAAAATAATACAAAGCAATAGTCGACTTAAAAAAAAAAAATTTGGTTTACAAATTAATAATTAGCGTGACGTCACAATCTGGATATATAGATTTATAAAAAAAATAAAAAATTTTTTTTTTTTATTAAAATAAATAAAAACTTTAAACAAAATATACTTAACATAATATATATATAGTATTTATATATATATATATATATAAATATATATATATATATAAATATATATATAGTATATATATATATTATTTATATACTATATATATATATATATATATATATATATATATATACAGTATATATATATATAATATATAACTATATATATATTATATATATATATATATATATATCTATATAATATATTAATATATCTATATATATATTATATATATATATATATAATTAATATATATATTATATTATATTTACTATTATATGAATATCTATATATCTATACATTCTATATAAATTTATATTGTTGACCATTTATATCGTATTATATATATATATATATATATATATATATATATATTATATATGTATGTATCTTTGTTTAATATATATATATATATATATATATATATATATATATATTACTTACTGTCTTACTGTCCTCCCCAGGAAGGTCCTGGTCTTGTAGAAAACCACGACCTGTCAGTGGACTCAGCATGCGTCTCCACTCGGCTCTGTCTTCCCACAGTCTTCTCTCTTGTATTTCCTCCACCGCAGGCAGCCCACATCTCATCAACGAATCTTGCACCGACTCCCTCCATCTCTTCCTTGGTCGTCCCGCCGGTCTTCTACCTGCAGGCTGCCATGCATAAAATCTGGCTGGGTATCTATCTTCATCCATCCTTCTGATGTGTCCATACCATCTCAGTTGTTGTCTCTCGATCAAATCCTCCACCGCCTCGACCCCCAACTTCTCCACTCCGACTTTCCTTCTGACTCTTTCATTCCTTATTCTATCTTTCTTAGTCTTTCCAATTATTGCTCTCAAGATCTTTATCTCCGTTGCCTGTATCCTACTTTCATGCCTTTTGGTAGTACACCATGTCTCTGCTCCGTATAGCAATATAGGTGCTAACACTCCTTCGTAAATACTTCTTTTCACCTCTACACCCATATATTGGTCTTTCATCAAAGGATACACAGCCCTTGCCGCTCTTCCTAACTTCGTTATCCTATGCGTGATCTCTGCATCACACCCTCCGTCCTCTGTATATATTCCACCCAGGTATTTAAATTCTTTAGCTATCATTCTCAAAGCTCTCTCCATTTACCATGATCTCCCAACCCTCCTCCCCCTCTCTGCTCACCATCATCACTTCTGTTTTCTCAATGTTCATTTGTAGTCCCTTTGCTCCATATTTTTCATAAATTATATATATATATATATATATATAATATATTTATATATATATATATAATATTTTATATATACTATATATATATATATATATATTATATATATATTATGCATAAATATATAATGTATTATATATATATATATATATATATATATATATATATATATTATATAATATATATATATATATATATATATAT
>JABUQX010016122.1:30000-35000 GCA_015478945.1 Trachelipus rathkii | reverse complement strand
TTAGATACTCTTGGTTAATGAAAACTGTTTATTCGTAAGTTAGGTACGTTATGTTAAATATTACTATGACAATGTGAAAATAACACTGATTTGTTAGAGAAATGATGAGTTTTTGTAAGATATTACTGTGTTAACTGACGATGATGTGTTAGAAACGTGAACCTTGGTTTAAGTTTTGTTGTGGGGGTGGGGGGTAATGTTAGGTTTTGCCCTAGAATTTTCTAATGTCTATGTTTTATCATAGTTCAAATGATGTTATAACTCAAAACGAGTGACACTTTGATGAGGATAGTGTCAATTCATAGTTCGAGATGCTGGTATCTTTGATAGATGATCACTTTGTTAAGGGGATTTTGTTAGATTAATACTTCTCCTTTTTTTTTTTTTTTTTTTTCTTTAGCTGTTACATAAGGGCTCAGCTCAAAGGGCTGTGCCCTTACCGCTTACACCCTCTTCAGGGTACCCCGAGATGGGTCTTCGTGCATCTCTCTGGGGTGATCTCCAAGTAGTGCTTACAGTGCTTACAGTGCTATCAAATCGACTCTGTATGATGCGCTTCTGCCAAATCTACCAGTTTTGAAATGATATTTTCTGAAAGGGGGGGCGGGGTCTAAAATAGGGTAAGGATAAAAATATTTCATGTTACCTCATGAAAGCGTTAGGTGTTATAAGGAGCACATCCCCCTGGGTTTTCTCTCGGAAGGTTATGTGTTGCTTTAGATACTCTTGATTAATGAAAACTTGTTTATTCGTAAGTTTAGGTACGTATGTTAAATATTAACTATGGGACAATGTGAAAAATTAACACTGATTTGTTAAAGAAATGATGAGTTTTTGTAAGATATTACTGTGTTAACCAACGATGATGTGTTAGAAACGTGAGCCTAGATTTAAGTTTTTGTTGAGTAATGTTAGGTTTGCCTAAGAATTTTGCTAATGTCTATGCTTATTCATAGTGGTCGGTATATTAAAGAACTTATTTTTGGACTGTTATTGTTGTTGTTGTTGGTTGTTGTTGTTGTTGTTGTTGTGTTGTTGTTGTGAAGAGAATATACACCCTTTTGAACTGATATGGTTCGTTCGTGCATTGTATTCTTGTTTACTTTTTCTGATTGGTTGAAAGAAAGAATCTCGTTACCTTTAGAGCTGTGTTACATCGAATTTCGTCACCCAGCATAAAGACAATCTTTTCAGCACCACAACCACCTGATCACGTTGGCTAAATCGCACTGACTATCAAATACATACTAAACGCCTTCAACTCCGCAATAGCTCTCTTTTCACGAGGACCACCACAACAAACACCACACACACCAACACCCCCCACCCAACCACCAAACCACACAACCCACACACCCACAACCACCAAAACCCCCACCACAACCAAAAAACACACACCACCACACACCCCAACCCCAACACCACCAAACCCCCCAAAACAAACAAAAAAACACCATAAACAACACCACAACACCCACACAAAAACACCACTACGCCATGAAAAACACACCAAAACAACAAAACAAAACCAAACCAAGACACAACAAACAACCACAAACAACAACAAAAAAACTAACACCTGTGAAAAGAGCAAACATTTACATAGTATTTCCAGTCAGGTGACTGATCATCACCAAAAGTGAAATTGATTCAAACCCTCATACGGATCCTATCATAGTCTGTTACAAACCGTATGAGGATTGGAATCAATTTCGTCAAAAGTGAAATTGATTCCAACCCTCATACGGATGTATTAGACTATGATAGGATTCGTATGAGGGTTGGAATATAGCATCAATGACTTCATTAGCAAGCATTTCGAATGATGTTTCAAGATCTCTTGGTTCATGGAAGAAGTTTTCATCAATAACCTATATGAAGTAAAGGTTATTGATGAAAACTTCTTCCATGGACTTTTTAAGTTTCTCTACAGAGATATGCATTAAATGGATTAGTGCTGTAGGTTGTATGTGAATCTTTGTTAATGTTAGCAGTTTATTCTTGCTTAAGATGGGCATGGTTTGCCTTTGTACATTATATTCTTAGTTCTGATAATGTTATGTTGACTTTATTAATAATGAAAACTTTTTATGTTAGAGTATACTTCATTGGTCGTGTATTGATAATAGCACACGGTTATGGTAAATTTTTTGTTACATATTACCATGTTAATGTAAAATTAACATTGTTATGTTAGAGACAGGCTTGACAGAGTGTGAATAAAGTTACGTTTTTTGGATGTTATGTTAGTTACTTTTACTGTTGTTAAGTGTGGTCCTTTGTTAAAAAATGTTAACCATTTATTCTTGTTTAAGATGGGCTAAGTTTCTCGTTGTGGGTTATTTTCATAGTTCAGATGATGCTAAGTAAGCTTTTATTAATGTGAAAACTTTGTTTCGTTAGCATATATTGGTTGATGTTTGTATAAAGAACTTGATTTTATGTTATGGTTATTGAAAAATGATTTACTCAAATGTGACCTTAAATTTCAATAGAATCAATAGATTCACAGTGGTCAGAGGGTTGCAGGAGGGGGCTGGATGGTGGTTTGATTTAGTGATTTACTGCTTTAGGGTATGTTAAAACGTAAATTTTTTTTTTAAGTTATAAAACATAAAAAGAATAAGAATTTTAATTTATTATTTATTTATTTATTATTTTTATTTCTGATGTTTCTGAAACCATTATTTTCGAAATCTACAAACCCAATAACATATATAAAGACAACAACATTGTTGTTATACCACTAATTTTTAATAACTCGGCACCGCACCGGAGCCAACACCGGTGCATCTGTCACCTTCTACTCCTCCTTCTTCATTCTTCTTCTTCATTCTTTCCCTCCTTTATTCATCTTTCATCCTTCTTTCTTCCTCCTTCGACCTCTGTTTTTGCACTCTGTGCTCTTTTTTTTAGTTGGGACCCCCTAATTGGGGGGTCCTTAGACACCCTATTACGGACTTATAACCTAGTATTCGAACTCTACGACCTCGATAAACAATATAAGGAACACCAACAATTGTTGTTATACGAACGCTTATTAACTCGGCACCCGCACCGGCATCCAAGCACCGGGTCCACTTATTTGCAATTGATCACTCCCTCCATTCTTCATCCTTCTCCTTTCTTCCCTTTCTTCCTTCCTCCTTCCTCCTTTCCTCCTCCTTCTTCCTTTCTTCTTCTTCTTCCTCTGTTTTGCATTCCATGCATTTCTTCTTTTTTTTTTTTTTTAAAGGGGCCCCCCCCTCCGGGGGGTCCCTGGACTCCGAAACCGAACCCAACTCCGACTCCGTCTCCGACTCCGACTCCGACTCCGACTCCGACTCCGTCTCTTCAACCTTTCTCGAGTTTCAGTCTTCTACGATCATTTTTTAATTTTTTGTGGGGCAGCGTCCCCCCTTCCAGGGGGAGGACGCAGAGAAACGTAATCTCGTCTCCGACGAGATTGCGTCATCATATAGCTCACATCCAAATTTTAGCCCAATACGTTAAGCCTAACAGGGTTTTCAGGACGAATTTGACCTTGGCGCTAAGGGGGCAACACCCCCTTAGGGGTGACCTACGGTCACCAAAACTCGTCTGTGACTCACCTGCTCGATTGGAAATCGTTAAGCCTAATCTTTGCTCACCCAACACACACACCACACAAGGGCGTAAGCGGTTATATTTCACCTTTCGCTCTCGGGGGCGGACCCCCCCTCTATAACTTATATTCCTACAGACTTGAAAATTTACACCCGATTCGTCCTTTAGCCCATTATATGTTATATGTCCAGGTTCCCACGAATCCGATAACTCTATTCCTTCATACGAAAAGGGTGGTAGATCCCAAACTGCTCCTGATACTTACGCGATTAAATCGCAATGATTAATTATTGTAATTATTTTCTTTTGATTACATTTTTCTGTGTTATAAAACCACCTGAAAGCACGTAAGAAAGACGAATTTAAAGATCGATATAGGGCGAATCGATCACCGATAAATCCGATTTGGGAACAATCAAAAAATGATACTATCGATTCATTAAAACCTTCAGGAACCAAAAAGGCCCCTTTTGGGGAGCCTTAAACTCTGAAACGGTCTTCCAGACCCTTAAATGCGGTGCTCACCCGACCTTAAAAAAACCCTAACTTTGGCGTATCAAAACGTAAGAATCTAGTGAAATGATTGGAATTTCCAAGTCAGCTGCCGACATGACTGGAATTATTTCCAAAAACCTTCCAAATGGTTTTCAAGTCTTTGTCTTCGACGTGCAGGGCTGCCAATGGGGAAAATCCCCAAAATCCTCCGGAGTTGGGGGATCTTGACCTGAATTATGAACAAAACGTTAAAAAAGTAGCTAAAAAAAGTGCCAAAAATGCTAAAAAAGGACCAAATTTAGGCGGAATAGGTTGCCTGAATTTAGGCCGACAAATCTGGTTCCGTTACTTATTCCCATGTTCAAAACGTTACTCCGTTACTTTTCCGTGCAAAACCGTTACTTCCCGTTCTTTCGTGTCAAAACGTTAAAAAAGGTAGCCAAATTAAGTAAATAAAAATGGGCTAAAAATTTAGTAAAAAAAAGCTTACCAAAAAAAAGCGCAAAGTAACGGAATTTAACGGACCTGCCGTCAGTTTACTAACTGGAATATAACTACCATATATATTATATTATATATATATATAATATATATATATATATATATATATAATATATATATATATTATATATATATTATAAATATATATAATTAATATATATATATATATATATATATATATAATATATATATATATATATATATATATATTTCTATATATATATTATATATAATATATTATTAATATAATATATATATAATATATATATATATAGATTTATATTGTTC
Organism: Trachelipus rathkii; assembly: GCA_015478945.1. Taxonomy (NCBI): domain Eukaryota; kingdom Metazoa; phylum Arthropoda; class Malacostraca; order Isopoda; family Trachelipodidae; genus Trachelipus; species Trachelipus rathkii. The sequence goes on along the minus strand of JABUQX010016122.1, from coordinate 30,131 downwards.
TGAAAATATTATATTATATATAATATGCTTTTGATATTGCTATTTTACATACTTCATAAAATTTTATAAATATATAAAACCTTACTTTATATATATATATATTTATATATATATATATTATATATAATATA
>JABUQX010016122.1:20000-25000 GCA_015478945.1 Trachelipus rathkii | reverse complement strand
GATTTGGAATCTTTCTTATCTGGGATTCCTCAAGAATCTTTTCTACTCCTTACTCTTTTATTTAGATTATTCTTTAATAAATTTCTAAATGTCTCTTTCTAACCTATCAACCACTCTTATGTCGGCTACTCCACCCTTCTTTATAGTCTTAGCAGTTTTTGGAGAAATCATCTCACCTAGACAGAGGCACGAAGTAGAGCAAATGCGTAAGAAGAGTGACCGTGGAACAATTAGAATTTATTCTCTATTTCTCATATAGTGGTAGAAATTGACCAGTGTAAACCAAACGGTTTACACCATCTTATTGTGTCAGATAATTTCCGTGAGGCATTTGGGAATCTTTAACATCTTCATAAAAAACAACTCGTATCTTCGTCTCTTTATTTATAGGTCTTATTCTAGTGAACTTTCTAGAAGAATTTCTCATTGTTTCTCTCACCACACAAGTATCTAATAGGTCGGATGTTCTGAGATATTGTACTGAATTTCACACCACTCCAATTGCTTGCTCTATAGAGGGTTGCTGTTTATCCACGAATGAAGTATTCACTTGAGCCAATATCTGGGACAATACACTTACTTCACAGATTTTCTTGAAAGGAGTGAAGTTTAAGGCCTTTATTGTGTGGGCTGATAGCCTCTATAACCACACCTGATGGAATCGGATCAGGTGCATAAGCTGATTTTATACTTACATCATCGCTCCTCCTTTTGTCTATTGTACCTTCTGACCTCGCGCCTAAGGAAACCCTTATGATGAGCAAATTCTGTACACACTGCGCTGTTACATCGCTTTGCTCTGACCAAAGAACACTTAATTTAATGCTACTAGTGATTATAGTCACTCCACAAATGGTAAAGTCTGGAACTCATTTCAACCTCTCCCATTTGATGTGTTCGCTCTCACTACATCGAGGTTCACCATCTTTGTCATCACTAATGAACATGTGTCGGTTTTTGCATGAATATCGACTTTCGAAGTTATATTTCTTCCTCGGCTCTGAGCGAGTCGTAATGAAAAGCACAGTTTGTTACTATCATCCGCATACGGAGGACCAAGAGAGTGGTAGATATAATACAGACGGGTATAGTAAGGATATAGGTCAGTCATAAAAGTTGGGAAGGGAGGGAGTCTAATATAATGATAAGGGTGGACTGTATAAAGTTACCATAGTAGGGATATAGGGAATATAATATAGGTAGAATAAGTTATAAGATTAGAAATAAGTAAATTTAAGATATATAGTAATATAAGATATTTAATCATGATAATCAGGGTAGTAGGTAATATAGTTACCAAGGTAATATAATAGGGTAGATACATTAATTAAGTAATATATATATAGATAAGGAGTGTATGAAATTTAAGATAAGTATAAGAAAGTATATATATAAAAACGTAAGAGACTAGTATAAAACACAGACTTCCGAACTGAAGTGGACGGAGACACAAAACGACATAAAAAATGGACAAAACGGACTCATTCAAAGAATACGACCGGAATGTAAATAATATGATATTATAATAAGATAAATGTGATTAACTACGTATATATAAGTCATAGGTTAGGATATAAAGATAATATTAGAGATAACTAGATAGGTATATAGGTATAATATATCTTCCTTACTACCACTTCCCCAGAGACTAGGGTCAAGGTGGGGTGTCGAGTGCATCGGAAAAGAGAAAGCAGATAGGCAGAATATGACGACAAAAAGATCCGAGAAGGAACGCCCGCAGGCATCTTACCGCTCGCCGGGCTGGGTACCACGGATTATCCAACAAGTGAGACAACTCGCATACAGACAAGAAAATCCACCCAGCCCTCAGAGCGTTTCAGTGGACCGCGACGGGAGCCCCTTATGCAACTATGGTAGAATCGGCAAATAGCGCATAAAGGGTTACCTCGCTATGGCTCAAGGTGGGCCAGCAAACCATGCCCCCATTACAAAACCCCGCCGATGCTACTTCAATAATTATTGCGACTTAGTATCGCCTGCTGCCAAACAAATCACAATGTTCGTCGTCCCTCGTAGACATCGTCGTGTCAACCGACGTGCGAATCAGCAGATTTCTAATCGGGGTGTCCCAGCCGCGGTGCGGTTCAACAAGCACACTGCGCCACTAATACACGGGCTTGAACCAAGCGCAAAGGCAGAACTTATCATCCATTCCTGTATCGACGGATGAAGCAAACCGGGATCTTTCGAACATACGTCATTTATTCATGCTGCAGTAATCACACCCGGTCCTGTGATCGAACCACACAACTGCTAACTGGAATACGTTCATCGCTTTAATGTATCTATTGCGAATTTTCTCAGCACCTTAGCAGTGCAGCCTAAGAGTAATTGGTCCATTGCTTGAACACATATGAACTTGTAATAAAGACTCGTATACTTCTGGATAGTCCAGACCGCAGTGGCTCACTGTATACATAACTAAAACACAGGGTATACACATGTGACACCTCATGCTAATGAGACTCCTAGCGTCGACTCAGTAGACGATTGAGTCCTCTAGCATTTACAACGAAATAATTGGAGCCGACAACTTCCGCCAGCTGTCACAAGAGCTAATACGCTGAGCGTGTAGGCACTCTATACGTCTACTCCAGGGTTCACGTACAAATCCTGAACACACAGTACCCGAGAAAGGTTAAACAACTCAGACCACTTGTCTCAGCAGAGTCGTACGCCTGCTAAACTATACTATCACACTGAGGGGAGCTTTTCGGGCGCACCTAACAACCATAACCTTACGATTACTTTCAAATTTACTTTCAAAGCCCCTCCTTTTACACACCCTGCCAAATACTCATGAATATTAATCCTAAGTCCCTCGAAAACGTGCTTTCGGTTCAGATTCAGCCAGCAGCAACAAGGATTCATGCCGACAGTAGAATAGGTAGGGGCACCCTCACTCATATCCATTCTCCATCATTCTAACGACCATTCCTTGGAGCCACCAATCCGTCTAATGCCTGTTCAGAACCACAGTGCCAGGATACAATTGAACATAACCGGAGAAGATAACCGGCGCAAGACCCTGCCCAACGCCGCTATTATATACTAAGTCCAGAGGTCAGACGCATTGACAGCCATTGATACTTCTGTAACACACGGCGGTCGGGGGACGTCACTGAATTCAGTCGATAGCGATGTACTGATTTGATCCATCTAGAAGACGCCAGCCACCGACCACATATAATCGCATAACCGCTGCGCATGAGTAGAGCGTTCCGCGATAGACGCCATCGGGGTAACGGGTACAGGTAAGGTGAGAGGTAATATGACTACTGATGAGAGGAACTAGGGAATGGATATAATATAAAATAAGGTAGGTAGATGACAGTGATATATTGTATATAAAGGTATATATAGTATATATATCACGTAGATTATGATATATATAGCGGGACGCATAGTAATTAGGTGTAGGGCGCGTAGTGATAATGTATAGGTATTAGATGTTACCATAAGGGTAGGAGTAGGATAATAGGGTAGTATATATATACACATAATGTAGTATATATAGTGAGAAATCAGGGCTATCAGGGATAACGACTGTCCAGCAGGTCAATGTTACTCCAAGGGCTCAGGCCCGAGTGTACTCATTCGAGAATAGTAGGTATACCTGCGTCTAATGTGTGTGTAAAACTGTTGTTAAAAGAACGTGTGATATAGTATATGGATTTTATAGTATTGTCAGAGTTTTAAAAACGTGGGGTAATATATAAAAAAACAGCGGAGGATATAATAAGCGGTAAATGTAATCTCGGGTTAAGTGCAGAACAGAGAAACTGAATGGATGCATGGGTAGACTGGAGATGAATGGGGGAATGATAATAGAGTACTAGTCAGGGTGAAAGTAAGTAAGGAATAGAAGGTAAGGAAAAGAGTATGTGATAGGTAAGTAATATATAGGGAGAAGTGATATAAGTATAGAGGGTAGTAAATTATAGATAGGAATAACTAATATGAACAGAATAAAGTATATAGAATGTATTAAATATCTAATTAAAGAGAGGGTATAATATAAGAATTATAGGATATAAGGATATTAAGATAGAATCTAGTGGTGTGATGTAGCTAGATATATTATGTTTATATATACTATAGATAAATATAGAGAAGTGTAGAACCTACAGGGGTTTCTCGCTTATAAGACTGAAATGAATGTTGCCTTCTGGGATTCGGAGAGGAGACATGAAGAGGAGGGATGAAGTCACATTTTCTTCATTATTTATTGGAGAGAGATGCATGTGGAAACTCAAAATATTTCTAAGTTTGTCTCTACATAGCTTTTATCTGTTCGTATTCCTTAACTATCTGACTGAGAATTTATACCTCTGCTTGCTAAATTGCATCCAAAGTTTGATACAACAGATTCTCGGCTTGGTTTTCTAATTCTCTTTGACTTAAATCCATTTCATTGAGCTGTGTATCTCGAAGAATGGTCTGAAATATGGGCAATGGGTATAACCATGTCTTTTTTTGAAGAAGAATCAGTTTGGCCCTGACATATTTCCAATCATTTTATACAAGTATATATATATATATATATATATATATATATATAGATATATATATATATTATATATATATATATATATATATATATATATATATATATATATATATGATATAATAGTGTTATGAATTCCACTTGAGACGGCACTTCCCTTTTTCATGCCCTTCATTGTAGTCTATGCATTTTTGTATAACCCATTATTGAATAAAGTCTTGTTGGGATTTACACTTCGGTATCAAAACTACCTGACCTTAGTCTAATGAACAACAGTTATTTTTGTATTATTTGTTGTTTTATGATTTTACCTTCAGAATATTAGCTCCTTTGTTACTTTTTAGATTCACAATACCTTGAACAATCTTCCACACGTCCACAGAACCAACTATCACAGCTTTAAAGCTTCCTTTCATATGCCTTGTTTAAGAGTATACGCCTCATATCAAAATAACAATATTGACCACATATA
>JABUQX010016122.1:0-2500 GCA_015478945.1 Trachelipus rathkii | reverse complement strand
TAGAATATATATATTATATATATACCGGCAATCGACATTAAAAAATTTTTTAAATCTTTGAAAGAGTACTTTTTCTTTAATATAATTTTCACATTTTATCAATTCCTTATCCTAATATTAATGGACTTTATAACGAGTGTTTTTTTGTTTGTTTTTATGAAATTGTTAAGGTGCGAAACTGTCGGAGCGGAGCCGCGAAGCCTGATATTCCTGAGGCGGCTCCGTCCGGACTGGCATGGACGCGGGCTGGGACTCCGTAGCGCTCTGGAGCAGGACACGGATATTCGGAGCACAGATCAACCCTTAGTATATATATATATTATAATATAATATATAGTATATATATATAAATATATAAGTATATATTATATATTATATATTTATATATATATATATAGACGTATTATATATATATATAGTATTAATATATATTATATATGATATATGTATATATATGGGTAAAACTTAAGTTTCTTATCTGACCTATCGGAGATTTAGTCGATATTTAAATACAACTACGAGGAAAACCCATTTTGGAATAAAGCTAGATTTTTACTTTTTTATATTAAATTTCAGCTTATGGAACGTTTCAAAGGAATGTATCGCTTATATAATAAGAAGCGATATTTTTTTTAAATTCTATCAAGCGTGATTGTTGTGTTCTTTATTTTTATTTGAAAGCAGTTTGTTCAAAGATTTATTCGAACTGTGTTAAAATGTTTCTATAGTTTTAGATTCTTGCAAATTTTTATCAATAGTATATTAAAAGTTTTGTGGAAAAGTGGAAGAAACTGTGAAATTAAGAAACCGGCCAATTAAATATTCCAATACGAGGCCGAAGTAAACTACATCTACTCTGCTATTTGCCATCATTTTATGTATCAAAGAAAACTTCTCAAGATGAAAAATTGAATATTTCCTTGAGTTAAATCAATTATTAACTTAAATATTAGTAATTTTTACTTAAAAACAAACTATAGTAGATATTATATATATATATATATAGTATACTATATTAATATATATATATATATATAATATAATATATAATATATATATATAGATATATATAATATATATATATATATAATATAGTATATATAAAATATAAATATATATATAGTATATGTATATATATATATATATATATATATATATATATATATATATTATAATATATACTATATATATATATATATATATATAATATATATATATTATAGTATATATATATATAGGTATGGCCACCTCTAGACAGAGCACAATCAGATCTCAAAACTGACGATAGCTACAGGAAAAGGAAAGCATTTTTGGAATCCGTTGTAAAAGTTTTGGTTAGAAAATGTACAAAAAAAATAAACCATAAAAAATTGCTTTTTTTTGGGGGGGGCTCGAGCCGCGGTGGACATGTATATATAGTATTATATAATATATAATTATATATATATAATTTATATATATATATATATATATATATATATAATACTATATTTATATATATATTATATATATTATATATTATAATATAAATATATATATATAGCTATTATTAATATATATATATATATTAAGTATAATATATATATATATATAGTATATATATATATATATATATATATATATATGTATATAATATAATATATATTATATATTTATATAAGTATATATATATATATAATATTATATATATATATATTGATATATATATATATATATATTATATAAGTCTATATATAGTATAAAGGATTATAGATATAGTATATATACATATAGTATAATATATATATATATATATATAATAATATATATATATATTATAAATATATATATATAGATATAGTAATATATACTATATATATTATTTGTAAAGGTATTACACCACGCCAAGGAGGGGGCTCGAGCCGATGGGAGACACAAGGGGAGACGTTTTCCATACCCCATAGGGGAGGGTGAGAAACCCCACGACACCCAAATACCACAAAAGGCGGGGGTTCCGGAGACCCTCCCCGAAGGGGGGAAATAGATTCCAACCCCGTAGTTCCCCGGAAGCCGAGAGACCACCACTCTGCATCGTGTTCGGTTTACCCTGGGGTATTCTTTCAGTTAAAAAAAAAAAAAACGAAAAATTTACTAGAAGCTATTATTTAAACGAGTACAGTATAAAAGTCTCCTAATGTAGGCTTTCTACATTCATTACTATAATTATTAAACAATTTTTTTTTTTTTGTACATTTTCCGCACTAAAATTGTACCAGCATTCCAACAATGTATTCCTTTCCCCGGTAGCTGTGTAGTTTTTGAGATATGGATGGTGGCTCTTAGATGCTGATATATATTATATATATAATATATAATATATATATATATATATAATAATATTATATATATATATATTATATATTTATATATAATATAATTATATATATATATATATAATTATATAATAATATATATAATATATTAGTATATATATTATATATATTATTATATAATATATATT
>JABUQX010016121.1:65000-70000 GCA_015478945.1 Trachelipus rathkii | reverse complement strand
TATATTATAATATAATATTATATATTATATATATAATATTATAGTATATATATATATATATATATATATATATATATATATATATATATATTATATTGATGGGAACAAACAGCCACTTAAACTAAGAAATCTTCACCAACATTAAATGTATTTTCATTTGCATTAATAAAATTTAGAAAACTCTTAATTTGCTTTTTGATAAACTATATTTTAAAATGATAATTAAGAGACTTATACGATTCAAAAAAATTTTATAACTTAAATATTTCGGAGGGGCTTGTTATCTATTATTTATATATATAATTAAGAGTGACGTATATATATAGTATATATATATATATTATAATATATAATATATATATATATTATATATATATATATATATAATATATATATATGATATATATATTATATCTGTTATATATATATACTGTAATATATATATATATAAATATATATATATTAATAATGATATATATATATATATAATATTATATATATATAATATATATATATAATTATATATATATTATATATATATTAATATATATATATATATTATATATATGATATAATATATATATATATATAATATATAATTATATATATATATATATATATATATTTATATATATAATATATATTATAATAATATATATATAAATATATATATATATATTATAATAATATTATATATATATTAATTTATATATATAATATATAATATATTATAAACTGCTACATGAACTAGCATGAACTTATATCTAGTGTCATCTACTCAATGAATGAATTAGTTCTTAAAAATAGAATAGCATCTTCCAGGTCCTCCTTCATTTTTTCTCTTAGGTCTGATTTTATAAATGCTAAAGAGAAGAAAAAAAGCCGTTCAACGTTAACTTGCTTTGGAGGTAGATCAGTAACAGCAATTGCAGCTTCTTGTACAATGTCTGGATGCTTATCGATGGCCTCTTCTAATTTAAGTTTCTAAGTTATATCAATTTTTTCAACTTCTTTCAGTGCAGCAGAGAAATTTTTTAAAGTTATGGAATATTGTGTACAAGGATGAGAAAAAACCTTGACCTTTTTCTTGAACCAGTCGAAGCTTTCGACTAACTCTTCAATATCTAGAAGGTTTTCCATACTCATCTTCTGAGCTTCTGAAAAATGAATTTGAGAAGGTAGTAATGGGATAGTTGTAGTTTCATCCCTCTACAATATGTTCAGTTGTATTCTTTTCTTCTTGAATTTCTTGCAACCTTTTAATACAATGGTCACGTTGCAAAGTGCAGATTTATCTTTTTGTTGTTGATCCTTCAATTAAGCTTACCCTGTAGATATAGTTAATCATTTAAACAGCGCTAGTAGAATACCATTGCAATAAGAGAAAATCCCTTTCGTAACTTGGATTTTTTATTTCTTCAGCACTAAATTATTATTGCGTATAAGGTTGAAGGTTGAAATTATTAGAATAATCCAAAATGAAACATAAGGTGCAGGTTAAAAAAACTTCGAAGTTTATAATTGCATTTGTGATGTCGAAGTGCAAGTGAGTGAACTTGTTTGAAGCGATTGAAGTTACTCACAGAGTCACAATTCATAACCTTTGTTCAGCTGCAAGATTTTCTGACTCCAACTGTAAGCTATTTGAAAGTTACCGACTCGGACTTTGACTAAGGACTCTGACCTCCTGAAAAATTACCAAACTCCGACTCCACTCCGACTCCACCCTCTTCAAAATTACCGATTCCGACTCTCTCTCTTCAAAACTACCAACTCCCCGACTCCGCGATTCGACTCCACCCGACTCGACAACCTTGCGTTACCTTATGAAAACCGAAAAGCTCCATCACTTACCGTTTTTTGTAAACACACTCCTCATATTTATAATATTGGTTATATTGAATTGTAACAGTGTCTTGATTATTATAGCAAGCATACACTAAAATGATTTTTTTGGGTCGTTTCCTCTTGTAGGCATCTGTTGTTGGTCTCTGATAAGAACCAGCAAGATTCAGCAGCATGAACTTTGCATTCCATCGCCAATGAAAACGCTTTTCAAACATAAAGATTGTCCTGGGTAAACTTTCACCATGCTCAATCACTAATTGCGAAAGGTTGGGGGAAAAGAAAGTCCCAAAAATGGTGAGGAAAAATAAAGGTGTAGTTTTAAAAGACATATTGCAACCTATATCACGAAAGCAATTCACCATGTGACGTACAAGATATTCATAGTTTTCAGCTTTCTCATTTCAAAGGAAACCTGAGCACACTGATTTGAATGCTAGCCAGGCCGCTTTTTGTCCATCTGACAGTTTCCTTTCGAACTCTCCATCATGGAAGACTGCTTTAATTTGGGGCCAATAAAAACCCCCATTCTTTTTTCTTTTGCCTCGCTTAAATTGTGAATTTGTTCCTGAGATGCCTAAGAATACCACACTTTAATTTGTCAAGAGTTTTTTACAAATATTTTCATCAAACAAAGTTTAATGTGCAAAGGTGGAAGAAAGACAAACTGCGGATTCACAAGTGAATAACTTCGCGTTACGTTTTTCCTATGTATTTGTAGAATATGCTACAGTAACAGAGGAAAAACATTGCCTGATATGGAGTAAGCACTGCCTTGAGTTAGTTTGAAGGAATCAATAAACAGGCGCCACTGCTGGTTTATGTTCATGTCCCAATGCCGGTCCGTAGCTGGGCCATTCACATCACAGCAATATACAATGACATCTTTCTGCGCAAAATAGTTGAAAAACTGTCTCTGTCTGCCTCTAAATGAATAATGTTTACACTTTTCTCTAATAGATTCCAGCTCTGAAGCCTAGAGAAGCCAGAAATTCTGAGTCTGTTTGTGAGAGCTTTATTCTGTCAAGATCGTTAAGCTCGCCCCCTTTTTTTTTCCCTGTTTTTGTTGATGATTTTCATGCATTGCGAAAAATTGTCATAGACGTTAATGTTTCAAAGTCCAGAATCTTTATACCTTGTGTTCATGATCGAGGGGTCATCCTCTGAGCTCAACAGTAATTCCATCGGGGATGCGGTAGGTTACAGGAAGATCATCTGAATGAGAAATAGACGCATTGCGGTGTGTAGGTTTGGATACTAGATACAATGTTTGGACTTGAAGAGAAACCCCCAGCACATTTGCTCAAACAGAAGTAAAACAAATTTCCGTCACTGATTTTCGGTTCACGCAATCATAGGTACATCAATTTTCATACGCTACGTTTTCCTGTTTAACCAGTTCTTCAGATTCTTGGAACATGGAATGGCAGCATACATGTTGAGCCCAGGACTTATCCTGTTCCCCAACTTACACTAAAGTACAATTCATAAGCCTTTCTAACTAATGGTGACAAGCTACATTGTTGCATCTTAAATGTAAGTTCTCCACACACATAACATGGGCTCCACATGTATGCTGCAATTCATGTTCCAAGAATCTGAGAAAACTGGTTAAAAGGAAAACGTAGCCGTTATGAAATTTTGATTGTACCTATGATTTGGCGTTGAACCGACCAATCAAGTGACGATGTAGCTTTCGTTTGACAAATGTCTGGGTTCGTCTTCAAAGTCCAAAACTTGTACTAGTATCCCAGAAACCTTACACACCGCACAATGCGTCCAGTCCTCGATTCAATGATCTTCCTGTACCTACGCATCCCGATATGGAATTTACTGATTGACTCAGAGGCATTGACCCCTCGATCATGACACAAGTATCAAGATTCTGAACTTGAAACATTAACGTCTTATGACATGTTCGCCATCATAAATCACACAGGAGGAGCTTTAACGATCTTGTACGAGAAATAAAGCTTCACAAACAGGACTCAGTAAGTTTCAGCTTCTAGCTCAGAGCTGGAATTCTATTAGAGAAAAGGATAAACATTAGTTTCATTTAGAGGCAGGACAGGAGGACAGTTTTTTCAACTATTTTGCCGCAGGAAAGATGTCATGTATATGTGCTGTGATGGAAAGGCCAGTTACGACCGGCATGGAACATGAACATAAAACCATCAGAGTGCGCCTGTTTATTTATTCCTGTTCAAAAATAATCTCAAGGGCAGTGCTTACTCCATATACGCAATGTTTTCCGTGCTGTTTATGTAGCATATTCACAAATGACATGGAAACGTACGAAAGTATTCACTGTGAAGCCGCAGTTTGTCTTTTCTTCCAACCTTTGCACAGTAAACTTTGTTTGATGAAAAAATTTGTAAAAAACTCTTGACAAAGAAGAGTGTGGTATTCTTGCATCTCAGGAACCAGAATTCACAAATTTAGCGAGGCAAAGAAAAAAAGAATTGCGGTTTTTATTGGCCCCCAATTATATAGAGCAAGTCTTCCATGATGGAGAGTGTCGAATGGATAAAACATGGAGGATGGACAATATGAATGCTTTGTGCCCGGCTAGCATTCAAATCAGTGTGCTCAGGTTCCTTGAAGATGAGAGTATGCTTGGAATAAATAATAAAAAAAAAAAAAAAAATGAAAAGATTTTCCCAGACACGAATATCTTGTTACTCACAATGGTGGATTGCTTTCGTGATATAGGTTGCAATATGTCTTTAAAACTACACTTTATGGACTCGCATCTTGACTTCTTTCCCCCCAACCTTGGCGCAATTAGTGATGAGCATGGTGAAAGGTTTCACCAGGACATCTTTATGTTTGAAAAGCGTTTCAGTGGCGATGGATGAAAGTATGGCTGGCTGGAATATTGCTGTTTCTATCAGAAGGGACACGACCAACAGATGCCCAGAGGAAACGACAAAAAAAATCATTTTAGTGTGCTTCCTATAATTAACAAGAACACTGTTACAATTCAATATAACCAATATGTATAAATATGAGGAATGAGTGTGTCTACAAAAAAACGGTAAGTGATGGAGCTTTTCGGTTTTCCATAAAAGGTAACAAGGTTGTAGGTCGGGTTGGAGTCGGAATCGCGTAGTTCGGGGAGTTGGTAGTTTTGAAGAGGAGTAGGGTCGGAAGTC
>JABUQX010016121.1:17500-55000 GCA_015478945.1 Trachelipus rathkii | reverse complement strand
GTGTTTTTACTTTAATAAATATAATCTCATTTTAATTGTTTTCAACACAAATTTGAACGTCATTAAGGAATATCTGTTTTCAACAAAATTATCTTGAATAACATTTAAATAACATTATTCTTTAAGAAAGGGACAGAAAAAGGTTTCAAACTGTTACCTAAAAGATTTTTGTTTTAAAGAGTTTTGAACTGCAGAAGCATATTATTATCAATATCTTACAGCAATGAAAATAAGTCTGTTGTGTATTATGATAAAAGCATCCATCAAAATGGTTAATTAACGGGAATTGAATATTTTACACGAAAGTGAAAATCTTCCGGTGCATTATCTTGAATTTCATTTTTAGGCTAAACTGTATTTATATTATAATCATTTTGTTTTCAACGGTAGCTTTCGTATGAAACAAAAATTTTTGGCTGCACTGTTGATCTTAAATTAGTATCTAACAATGGAATCATTAAAAGTTTGAATTATATTTTTTCTAAAATTCTCTTTTACTTTACTTCATTATTCAGAAGCATTTTAATATATTATAAAAATTAAAGTTTACTCTTAGCAGAAACGTAGATATATGAGTTCATCAAGCAAACCTTCAGCCCAAACATGCAAATAATATGAAAAGACCGACTATAATTATCAGAACACTAATCAATGTGAAAAGCTCATTAAAAATCAATAAACTAATACTTTCAAAGCACTTTTAAATGAATTTTTTCCAATGAACCCATAAACTTGAAACAGCCATTACGAATAGTTGTCAAGTTTTGCCTTACTTGAGAATAATCCGCATTTATAAGTTGTTTGACTTCCACCTTCGTGATGTCACACCAGTTAGTGATATAAGCAATATTTCGCTGTGGCTTAGATGTGTGATAATTTGAAGTTCTTTCCAGTACTCTGCTAAAAAGTTTTCAAAAGTCAAAGTATATTTCCGCATAAAGATAACGAAAGAAAAAGGCAAAAGCCAATAAATAAACTCTAATTCTTGAATCCTGAAATTAGTTCGAAGCATCGTTCTATTATTAAAGTTCATCTCGTGAATGACCCTGCTTATAGTGCTTTAAAAGCTACTTTCAGCTTCGAAACTATTAAAGTTTTCTAGCGTAAAACAATGGTTAATATATTAAATTCTTTACGTCCACCTAACTTTGAAAACTTAAGAGAGTAGGAAAATATAGAATAATTGCATTTCATCGAATGTCGAGTTAAAATGAAAATAAATGAAAAAAAGCTGAACCCTTCCAATATTATTATTGGTCAATGAACGAATAACCATACTATTGCCATAAACGAAAGAAATAAAATTGTTTTGATCACTAAGAAACAAATATTTAAGGAATTAATATCTTTTTCTTAATTGCCTTTCTTCGGTATTAAAAAATCTCACAAAGGTTAGACTATGATTATCGTCCCCAACAATTCATAACATAGTATTCCAAAAATCTCTGCTTTAACGGGGAATTAATTACCAAATGTATAAATAAATCTAGATAAAACGTGGAAAATATAAGGAAAATTCCTCTATTGTCGCGATAAAGAAAGCAACGTGAAAATGCAGGAAATCATACAATTTAATGAAACATCATATATATAATGAAAAGAACAGAAAAAATATTAGAAAAAAATGTCTTGTTTGTAACATTTATTAGGATTCAGACACACCACAACAAACGCGGAAATGACAAAAAAATAAATAGAAATAAACCTTTTTTTTGTATTCTGGTTGTCTAAATGATAGTGATACGTTGCGATAAAAGAGTGAAAATATTGGAATTGGCTCTCGAAAAATAGCATTTAAATTTGAAGGTTATAAGATCTGAAGATCAATTTGTGACTTCCTATATGATCAGATAAATCTAATCTAAAGTATTGACTGCACATGTAAATTACAACCAATATGTCATGCTTTTGCTAACCCATCTTAGTTCAAAATTATCAGCGAATCCTAATAACGAGATTGGGTAAAATCAAATCATGGTCGAAGGGAAATATGTTTTAGAAAATATGCATCGACATTGAACTCGCGTGCAGCATAATGTATCGTCTAATGAAAAAGAATTTTCCCAAAACATTTCCCTTAAACGTTTAAAAAAGTAGTTGAATCATAAAGACCTATTTCAGACATAAAATCTTTGAGGTAGAACAAATGGTCAGCTAATGAAAACAATAGTTTGAAATATTATGTGTAATTTTAAGGATAAGGAATGCAACATTTTGAAGGTAATGTCAAAAGTATTAGCTAAATGTAATGAAGCGAAAGAAGAAATGCTTTGAGAATAGAGAAAGTTTTTTTAAAACCCCTTTCAACGATTGTCTTCTAACTGTTCCACATTTTTCATTATATGTTCTCTATCTAGTAAACATGTTTGCTTTAGTTCTAGAATAAAATACTATTAGCATAGAAAATCCAAAACCATGACCTAGATGTAATATCGTTTCGTTATATCAGAAAAGTAAATCTATAAAAACAGAAAACACTTCCTAATGCGGAATATAACCATTCAAAAAAAAGAACAAAGCTCTGTTCGAAGACATTTTTCTGAATCATAATATGCAGACATGTCATAAAAACTGCAATTAAAGAAAGATAAACTTTACAAGTTCAGTGTGGATTTAAACTCCTAATGAAACAATAAGACAAACAGGAAGCGGTTTGTAACGTGCGGAGAGGTGTCGAAATGAATAAGATAAAAATAAATCATAAAATCATTGAAAATAACATGTAAAAAATTTAGGATTACAAGATCTACTCTAATAAAATACAATAAACGATCAGTAATGAGAAACCACTTCGCTATTTTTCATAACTATCCTTAATTAAATAAAGTCAACTGGAACCTATCATCTTCTACTATCCTTTTATACAGAGGAGGAGACTGTACCATAAGGCCAGCCCCGAAAAAACCCAGTGATAAAAAAGTAACTACATTGATTCATTTAAAAATGTCCCAATGACCAATATTTGGTTATTGATTATGTTAACTTTGCCACCTTGATTATCTTATAATATATCCGTTCTCTCTTAACGAATGAAAAAGAATCTATTCCCTGTCTTTTTGAAAGTGCTGTAGAGTGTGGTGAGAAAGCCACTCATAAAAAACAAAGCTGTGTTTATCGATTGGTATATATATACTATATTTAAGTACTAGCAAATGCTTCTAGGAGGGTATAATGTTTCTCTAAGAATCTGATATTGGTGTTTAAAACCATTTATTTTATAGATGGTAGAATTCCAGATTCTTGAAGATTAAAATGAGCATAAGATCACTATTTCATATTCGGGAAGATGATCCTGATTCGGAGAATAGTTGAGTAGTTTGTACTCTTTCAACTGAAAATAAGGGAGTCGAAATCGAAATAAAACCAATATAAAAAAAGACATACTGAGCATCTCCCATTGCAAATTGTGTTTTCAATTTCCCTATAAATATTTTCCCAAAATCGCCTGTTTGAGAGAGATTACCTGCCACTAGCGAATTAAACAGGTGTAAAATCTAATTAACAATGAAATATTGAATGGTAAACGAGGCTCATTTAAGTATATAACAATATTGACGTCACATATAAACTAGAACGTTTTTCAGCTGAGAAGCTCCTACAGCTCATCACTTAAGGCATATGCTCGTATAAAATCGTATGAGCGGGGGGATACATAAAAAGGGCTAATCATAGGCGATATTTATTGACACTGATTATCATTTTTGTAGCAGAAAATGATGAAGATCCTGTACAGAAATTCATAGGGAACTAGACATAATGGAATATCAAGTATGTCCAGTGGCAGACAGTGAATCCTTCGTTTGCAAAGGACCTAACTTCTATGCAATTGAATGAGACAGCAGATGTAATATAAAACAAATGGGAAGGCTAAAGACGTCGCGTTACTTAGGAGAGTTGAGGATCTATGTTAGTCCCCACCCAAAATAATAGGTTGCAGCTGATAATATATATTATAATATATATTAATATAATATATATATATTATATAAATATATATATATATATATATATATATATATATAAAATATATATATTAATATATATATATAATATATATATATATATATATATATAAATATATATATTATATATATATATATAGTAATACTATATATTATATATATAATATATATATATATATATATATATATTATATATTTATATATAATATATATTATATATATAATTATTATATAGAAATTATATATAATAATATATATTTATATATATAATAATATAATTATATATATATAAATATAATATATAATAATTTATATATATATTATATATATATTATAATATATATATATATAAATATATATATATTTATTAAATATATAATATATATATATATATATAATATATATATATATATAATATATATATTAAAGTATATACATCATATATATATATAATACTATATATAATAATATATATATATATATATATATATATAAATATATATATATATATATATAATATTATATATAGTATAATATATATATATTATATTATAATATTATATCATATATATATATATAATAATATAATATATAATATATATATATATATATATATATATATTATATATATAAATATATATATAGATATATAATATATATATATATATATATATATATATATAAATCACCACGTTATGTCACATAGCATGTCCAAAGCTCAAAAAACCATTAACATAAATCCTCCATTAAATACTATCAGCGTATCAATTTTTTTCCATCAGTAAATTGTAAAAGCAACATATCCTTTCTTTAACAAATATTTATAAAATTAATTTTAATCGCTAACACATGTAAAATTCTGTCAGACAATATCATTATCTCACCAAAAAAATTAATATTTTCCCAATAATTAATAACTTAACCTATTATTATAATATTCTAATGTTAGCAAAATCCAAGTGAATATAAACATTGATCTTCCAAAATTAACAAATTGAATTTGTGAAATCTCAATATCCCAAAAATGCTTCGCATTATATGGGAAAATAAATCATGACACACGCCTGAACGTAGAAACAATGTCTGTCATTCTCTTTCTTCAAAAAGCGGTCATGGATACCGTTGCCTGAAAGAAAATTTCAACTATTATTATTGTCCTTTCCACTAATAGATATGATAGGATAATTAATATCTGATGAGAGTACAAGCACCAAAGCATAGATCTAAGAGTTTGATAAAACATTGGCATTCTGCAATGAACGTATAATGGCAATATTTGTCATTAATGAATGAACTCCACCTGATAAAAAATAGCTTACAAACTTATTAAATACATTATATAAAATGCAGGTATTATATACTATTATAAGATCAGAAATAACAATTTCTGAAAAAAATTCTAAAGTTTCAAAAAATTATCTAAGTCAGAAAAGTTGTTTAAGTTTTTAATGAAAATTGTTCGTGGCACTTTCTGCATATTCAAGAAGCTGCACCTAAAGTAATTTTTCTTAAAAAACTTACTTAACTTAACTTTTCACTTAAACATTTTTTTTGAACTTGAAAAATTTTTCAGAAAATGAAAGGAATCAAAACGTAGATATTTACAAAATTGCCAAACCCTCCTTTTCTAAAAACCATGCCTTTTCTTTCGGTCATCTGTAAGGCCACCTCCCTACGTGCACGGCGAAAATATCCATCCTCGGTGTTTGCTGTAAAAGAACTGACCAAGTTGCGTGTATTGAGACGAGTCTGCCTGTAAAATAATGCGCTTTCGCACATGTCAAACGTATACGGTGCTGATAATAAGTACTCCTTTTAGGGCAAATGTTATTTGGGGACTGTCATTCCTATCTGACATGGTTGATGCCCCCTTTTTCAAAGAGATCGAATAATGGACATGCAAAACTGTTCTGCGAAATTTTTGACCGAAGATCTATAATCGTTATAATAACCCTGTCTTTCGCCAAAACATTACTTACTTTTTCGTCGCAAATTGGTTTTTCTTATTTTTACATAACCTTTTCCTCATTACAAGCCTTAAACGGTACCTATTTATGACCTAAAAAATTTCCAAATTGGAAGTTCCTAATAGCATTTCCGTTGGATCGAATCCGTAAAATCCTCTTCGAATAAGGACGTCTGAAAAAGTTCTTTGCATCTCTGAAAAAATTGAGGTTCCCATTCTTGTGTGAACGAATGAGATCAAGTTATAACATTTCATGTGTGATCCCTTTCAAAATTTTCGCTTAACGCCCTTGTTAATGTGCGCCAGCGTTCACCATAACCAATGCATTCTAAAACTCAAATGCCCACTCTGAACCCAAAAAATCCGTCTTACATTATCCTTCTTCGATAAATCAGCTCGAAAAAAACAGACGTCTCATCCGCGAGAAACTGTGAAAAATTATCTCAAATTTGTCATAGTGTTCCGGACCGAACAACGGTTAGGCTCTTAGTTTCTGAAAGTCTGCACAATATCGTTTGACCCATCTTTCTTCTCACTACAACGATGGGTGAGCGTAGGGAATCCAACCGCCGAATTACCCCCGTTTCTAACATAACACGATTTCTTTCATCGACCTGAGCTAATGGCAATAGGGAATCGAATTAAAGGTTTGACCTACGTGTCTTTTGCAAGTAAATTAATATCTATGATTAAGAAGATTACAGCATCCTGGAACATTTGTAAATGCGTATGAAATATTCGATAAAGTTCTTAATCTCCTCTATCGGAGTAACTTCAATCCAATACCAATGGAACGTCTCCGACCCTTCTTCTTCAACGTCTGCGTCCTCCTCCAGGGATGTCGAGGTACTTCATTCTCACTTCTCCTCAGTCTACTAAGCATCGTGACATTTTCTTGAAATGACCAACAAAATTTCCTCATTTCGTCTTATGATACTGTTTAAGTAAATTAGCGTGATAAATTTTTTTAATATATCACCGTTAATCTTGACTGCAGCAAACATCCGCCAAATGACCTTCACTACCTTGTAAGCCCTTCCAAATGTCATTATAGTTTTATATACCTAGGAAGAAGAACTAACACCTTATCATCAATCTTAAAACTTCTCTGGACGACATTTATCAATAAAAAATTTTATATTTCGTCTAGCCTTTTCCAGTTTGCTCTGCCCATCCTAAGATTTCTCTCTACTTCTCCATAGTTTGAATAATGTATTAATAAATATTCGCAACCCGTCTGTGCTTCACTTTTTGTCCAAAGTCTTTATAATTGCATTGGCCGCGCACTGCGGAAGTACAGAGCTTCTTAAAATAAGCGCAAACCCGTTGGCTTGTCTGGGTGGAACTTCCTCTGTACGAAGAATAAAGGGTTGTAATTTCGCCATCTTTTGGTTGCTCCTGACATAATCTTAAGCATAGTTTTAACGCACCATTTAGTTTTTCAACGAGCCATTCCCAAGGGATTGTAAAATAATCGTCCAAAATTTTGTCTAATTTTTGATAATTTTGATACCTCACTTATAATTTGCTACACAAACAGCTACCAGGTAATGCAGCAATTTCCTGAGGTATACCAATTACTACAAATGCTCTACAGAAGCGTATTAGCTACGTTTGAGTCGTTGATTTCTTCAAAGTAATGCCTCAGCGTACACGAGTACTGTTAGCCTTAAACAGTTAATATATATTTAAATCCCCTCCTGCGACGGTGGATTGATAGCCAATTATACCATCGCGACCTTATTGAACGCCATCGATGCATTTGGTATCTTCGACAGCTTACGACTCTCGGAATTCTTTCTACAAGGAGTATACATACCTTTCAAAAACACACTCATCGTTTAGCCCGAAAATATGGAAACCCACATTTAAGCCTTCAGTGTTTCCTTTTACCCAAAGTCCCGCAAAGAGATTGCTAGGTCAAATTCCATGTGATTTCGCGTTTAGTCCGTGGATCATTACTAATTTTCCGGATTGTTACACCTTCCTTTTCCGTGTTATATAGAGCCCCATTTTCTTTTTCGATCATCTTTCGTCTCCTTTTCAGATGATCAATCGGATTTTTACCCATGATGGATCCGTCTCTGAAAGCCGATTATTCTACTTTCTGACTTCTAAACTTATCTTATCCTAACCTTAGTCTAAAATGGGTACCCGTCTCGACTCTTGACTATCAATCTTTCAAGAACCTCTCTGCTTTATCCGTCGATATTCATCACCACCACTGACTTCGTGCAGCTGAATTTGGGTAATTATCTGCACGACTCGTTATTTATAATGATTCTTTTTGATGAAGATCGACCGAGTCTTCATCATCATATTACTAGTTGATGAATTGATACACTCATTACATTTTTCGTTAGATGGCCAACTCTCATCAAGACTAGGTTCCTGAAATTTCGGCCGTGTGTTATCTTTCGCATTTCCAACAATCTTGTGACTCACGACAAATATTTTTAATTTCGTGAGTTGTGCTGACAGCGAAACGTTATTACATGATCTATGAATTGTCACTAGCTCAAAAAACCCTTTTGTGCTCAGGCCTGACGCGCCTGAGCGATATTTTCCAAGGTTAAATAATAACAGCCTCCTTCAATGATTAAAAATTTCTCGTATCCTTTTAAACAGTGTTCTGATCCAACCTCTTCAGGAGCTGCTCTGAGGTGTTACATTATGGCATTTCCTTACCTACACGTGTTGGCTGTCTTTCACAAATTTTCTTTTCACAGATCATACCACAACAAAGCCCTTGTATTGCGCATAACATTGATACCTTCAAAACCATTCACTTTACCAATTTGTAACGGGCATGTGGAACAGTCTCGCGTTGTGAACCCCTGAACAGGACATGGTTATGACGTGTATGTCTACCTAAAATGTAACATGCCGGTCCTTTAGTGACTCTCAAACAATATCGACGCACTCATCTTTCCCCACTATTTGTCAGCCACTTGGACGTCTTCCTTTATTAGCGTGCTATCGTTTTAAACGGCCTGTATTGTTAATTCTTTCTTGTGCATACCATTCTTGGCCAATTGATACATCATGTTGAAATTTCATTGTCATGGTTATGCCATTCCTTGGAGATTATCGCTTTCCTTCTTGGACTATAAGTCAGTCGTGTTTGTGTCATGACCAACTTTGTTACACTTCCCGCAAGTTTTGGTGTGTTGGCGTTGGGTGTTACCGCTCAAATCCTCTTCGCTACTAACGGTTGCCTTGGGAGGGTACATATCTTGCCCTTTGGGGCATAGTTTCCTTCCCCTTGCTTGTAGAAATTTATCCGCGCGTAATGCGATGTCGTTTAAGCTAGAGAGTCCCGTTTCTCTGAGATGAACTGCCAAATCCTTTGGACAACAGATAAGGAATTGATCCACTACCATGAGATTAGATAATCCTTGATAAGTTTGGTCGAAAATCGAAAGCTCACTCCAACGCGATAAGTAAGATTTTAGACGATTTAAGAGTTGTAAGGGACCCTCCTCCGCTTTAGGTCTAGCTTCCTTAAATTTTGCTCGATACCCGTCCTCAGTCAGGTTAAACTGAGTCAGTAGAGCTTGTTTCAAGCTCGAAAAATCATTTGCTATCTCTGGCGTTAGCTTGATGAACACCGATAAAGCACGCCCGGTTAGAAGCGCAATAAGGTAAAGGGGCCATAGGCTACACTCCCAGTTCGAAGATGTCGCATAACTCTCAAAACGTTGAATGTACGCCTCCATTTCGTCTGTTGATTCGACGAATGGGGCCATGTTTGGTACCTTGACGTTGGTCGTTGAGGTTACGTTGCATGAACGAACGGAGGATTGGGGCTAATTGGACAGCCTTATGTGTTCTAATTCAAAATTCCGCGTAAGCTCATCTTTTTCGATTTGTATATGTAATAACGCACCTTTCCTGTCATCTTCCTCTTTCTTGTGTTGAACATTTCTTTCAGATCTTTCTGCTTCATCAACCCTCTCTTCTTTGTAAGCCTTCTCTCTTTCTTTAATAAATTCTACAGCCTCTTTGCCTCTCAGGCCTGAATCCTTGGTCATTTGATACCAGGATTGGTGGTCCATTATTGTCGCCATTAAAAGGAAGAAAGGACCGTGAAGAGTGAAAGAGAGGTGAGTACCTAAATTCAGTAAGTGAGATGAAGGAATAAAAGACAAGACTATATTCCTTCTCGGACAGGCCACCAAAAACGTGTCGTGATATCTATTGATAAGGACACACGGGTTCAGTATCCGTAATTGTTTTTTGTTTTTCTAGGGGTAAATTTCTTATAACTCGTATTGATTGCTGAAAGTTGGGCCAAGCTTAAGAGAATAATTGTCTGCTGTTCAAAATATCGTTCAGGTTTTTAAAGATTTTACTGCATAATAGATTTGAAACCACGATATGTCACATAGCAGGTTCAAAGCCCAAAAAGCCATTAACATAAAATTTCCTACATTAAATACTATTCAGGAGCATCATTCATATCAGTAAATTATAAAATCAAAATATTCTTTCTTTAACAAGATAAGTATAAAATTAATTCTCAACCTAACACATTACAATGCTATTGAGACAATATATCATTATCTCATCCAAAATAATAATATTTTCCTAAAATAAATAAAATTGAACTTATTATGAGAATATTCTACCGTTTAACAAAATCAAAGCGAAATCATTAACATTAATTTTCCAAAATTACAAATTTGACTTGTGAATCTCAATATCCCAAAAATATGGCCTTCGCATTATATGGGGCAAAGATAAATCATGACACAGTCCCCGTGAAACTAAAGTAGATAATTTTCAAACCCAACTACTCATGCAACATGCAAAATATAATCCAAATTATACAATATATAGACTAAGCATGCCAGAAGCAAATCATCGCACCCAAAGTTTGTCAATAATATATCATTCAGAAAGTTAATGCTGACATATGCGGCAACTTCCACAAAAGTTATAACTATAGCTATATGCTAATAATACATTACTAATAATTTGGTTATACTTTAGTCATCTTTGCCGTATGTAGGTTAACTTGAAAAAAAAAATTACAAACCTGTCAATTAGGTTTAGTCATGATGCACTATGATCTCAGAGCATTCATATAACTATTCAGGACTTTCTTAAATGTTTTGAGTATCCTCGTAGTCGTAGTCATAGCACAAGGGGTACAATTCGAAACATTGCTAAAAAGTGAAGAAAATTCTCAATCAACTTCCTCTTACCAGCAGCGGTTTTCTGTAAATGCATTGTGCAATATTATCATCAATAATTTGATTGATCCTGTTATCATTGACAATCGGCTAGCAAACGAAAGATACCTACAATTGCTGCAAATTGAATGCCAGGACTTTTGGAGGATATTCCATTGGTGATATGGTGGAAAATGTATTATTAGCATGACGTAGCTTCTCCACATAATGCTTGTGTAGTGATCCCTTACCCAAACTAAACTTTCCCTGGACAATAGATTGGCCGCCACAGTCCGTATCCGTTAGGCTACGGTTTATGTGCATGGTTGAAAATAAAGAGAGAAATTAAATGCTCTCATTTTGGATGCTGCTACTCGTATAAAAGGTCAAGTGGCACTTGGAGAAACGATTAGCTAAGCCACCACAAGACATGTATTAAAGTTCACAACTTAATATTTGAATATTATTTATTGTAATATAACACATATGCTATTCATTAATTATTGATGTATTTATTCAACAAAATTCAAACTGCTATATCTCTTGAAGTATTGTTGGCCGATGCACCGCTTGTGGTGCGGTGCGGTGCGATGCGGTGTGTGGTGCAGTGCCGTATACAATTCCAGTGTCCCGGTGCGGTGCGATTTTTAAAATTATAACGAGATGCGGAGCGCGATGCTAACTGAAACATGAACGTGTGGTGCGGTGCGGTGCGGTGCGCAAATTTCCGGTGCTCGGCCCACCCTACTCTGAAGCTACTGCAAATAATAGAGATGTTTATATAATTTTTTTATTTTATTCTGCAATGTTCTATAATATCATTTCTAATGTTAATTCCTTCTTTTCACAAAAATATTATATATAGTCCATGTACTATACTATATATATATATTATAACTATAATTAATATCATATATACCAAATATATATATATATATATAATATTATATATAATATTATATATAATTTATTAATATAATATATATATATATAAATATATAAATTATTATTAATTTTATATATAATATATTATATATAATATAAATATATAATATAATATAAAACATTTTATTAAAATACCTACATTCATAATATATAGAGAGGGTAAAGTGGTAACATGCAACCGGAAACGAAAAAGATGTAGAGAATAATGACACAAGTTGAAAGAAAGCCCAGCCTCTACCGCTCCTTTATACCTATTATCGAGAACTCGTCGCAGTCAGAATAATCCACCTACCGAGCTTCACGAGGACGCTTTGCTACGGGTGGATTTTCTTTAAACTCGCGACGAGTTCCAGTCCACCTAACAAAAGGCTCATAAAGGCGGCGGTAGGCTGGTCATTTTCTTTTCGACTTGCGTCTATTCTTCTACTCTTTTCTGTATTTCCATGTGGCATGTTATTGCAGCCTTGCAGCCACAGTCATGGGAAGAAGAAGTGGGCTGAATGATATATACATACTAACATATTATATATAATACTACTATTAACTACACCTTATAATAATTATTATATATATAAATCCTACACTATTTATATATACAAATTATATATATATATAAATAATATATATATATATATATATATATATATAGTAATACTGGTAAAGTCTAAATAGGAAACAATATCTCTCTTTATCCTATATATATATAAGTATATTATGTATATATAATTATATATATATATTAATATATATATAATATATATATAAATATAATATCATATATAATATATATATATATATTATATATATATACTAATATTTAGCAGGGATTTTATTATATAGTAATTAGCGATTATTTTAATGTAATTATATTATATATTTTAGATGCTGAATGCAAATGATAATTAAATGCTACATTTTTATTAACATTAAAGTCAATTGGCAAACCTTTTTCATTTCTTTTTAACTTTAATAAATATTAATAATAAATAATAATAATAATAATAAATATAATAATAATAAATAATAATTAATAATAATGAATAATAATAACAATAATAATAATAATAATAATAATAATAATCATAATAATCTTCTTCTTCATCTTCCTCTTTTCCACCCATAGACTGTGGGTAAGGTGGGCGGGTGAGCAAGGACTCGGAAAAGAAAAAAGTATGATAGAAAGAATCAGATGACACAAGTCGAAAAAGCAATGGCCCAGGCCTTCACAGCCCCTCATACCTATTAGCTTGAGACTCGTCGCAGGTCAGAAAAATTCCCCACTCTAGAGCTTACGGGATTGCGACGAACCCTCACTAATGGCATATCGTCAAGTGTAGGGTTCATCCCCTGGCCCAGGTTGGTTGCCACACCATCACTCCCTCAAAACACCCCACCATTCACATCCTATAAGCACCTTTAATTCTCAGCCTCTGCCAAATAATATTTAATTTAAATTATAATTATTATTATTATTTATTATTATTTATTATTATTATTATTATTATTAGTTATTATTAATTATTATTATTAATTTATCTATTATTATTAATTATTATTATTATTATAGATTATTATAATTTAATTAATAATTTTATAGATTAATTATAATTAATAATAAATTAATAATTATATAAAATTATTATAATTAATATATAATTATTTTAAGTTTATTATATTATTATAATTATTAATTATTATAAAGTTATTTTTTTTTTATAATTATTATAATTATTATAATTATTATATATTATTATAATATATTATAATTATTATATAAATTTTAATATATATTAATAAATTATTATAATTTTTATAATTTTTATAATTATTTAATTAATAATTATAATTATAAATTATAATTAATAATTATTTAATTATTATAATTATATTTATTTATTATTATTATTATTATTGATTATTATTATTAAATTATTATTATTATTATTATTATTATTATTATTATTATTATTATTATTATTATTAATATTATTATTATTATTATTATTATTATTATTATTATTATTATTATTATATATTATTATTATTATTAATTATTTATTTTTTTTATTTTTTTTTTTTTTTTTGAGTGGATTGTTTCAGCGACCACCACCCCAGCACACAGGAATGTGGCTATACCGTGTCAGTATACTAACTACAGGGGAAGTTCCTAGCGCGAAGCGTAAAGATGTAATAGTGCTGGTGATTGTATAGATCTTAGAGAAGATGTTCAGTTCCAACTGTAAGGCAAAAACTAGATCACTATGAAAGTGAGAAGATTCGGATATGATGTGTGGAAGGCGATGATGAAGAGGCATAGGGATCACATCGGGGAAGACGCTTCTATATATATGAACGTCCGTAAGAGGACAATTGGAGGAGCAAGATGGGCAGATCGGGGGATCCCTCCCGCATCATAGGTATGTCCCAGACGCAATCGAGCCAGGACCACCTACAGGAGGCGACTCCTTCCACTAGACGACGACTAACGTCCAATGACGGGTTTGACGATTCGGAGTTTAGCGCCCAGGCGCACAGCAGGAGGAAGGTATTTGGCACCCTTCGCGTAGCCTCTTGTTTGGCTTCTCTATGGACTTATTTCCGGGAACACCCCATGGGAGGGAGGAACCACAGATTATTCTGTGGCTTTTTCAGGCAGGCTAACAAGCAAAGGGAGTTTGAATGGCAGAGACAAAAGAGTTCGTCGAGTCAACTCTCGAAGACCGGTCAAGGAACGCCTGAAGAGCGCTTACTAAGGAACTCGGAAAAGATGGTGTAGTTACCCTCAGGGGAGATGGTTACTGATTCTGTTCACCGCCGTGGACACCGCTATCAGTTCAGCCGAAAAAAAACACGAATACGGGGGAAGGGTGTGGGAAATGGTTATGTCTGAAACACAGCCGAAACCCTAATCCGTTCCTTCGTTTTGGAACAATCGGTGTAAACTGCTATCACTGAGTCGCTATGGACTACCTTGCATTGGTATAGGCAGAAAGGAATCTCTTCAACTGCACGCAGGTGTTCTCCACCTTTTGTTAAGATTGGCTCCGCGTTGTAAACAGCAGGAGGCGGATAAAACCCACTTTGAATAGGTAGAGTTGAATCATAGTGCCTGATCGCTAGCCGAGGAGGGCAGGTATGAAAGAAAGCGAGAATAGAAGTAACAACTCCAGCAAATGGCGCATAAGAGAAGGATATAGTGACGGACAGCGCTTATTATAGATGTAAGGAGCCGATAGAAGGTAGTTACTCAGATTAGGAGGAAAATAAAGGAGCACTGAGGGCTGCTCCTAACCTCAGCGAATATGCGGGGCATCTGCCCCTGCGCTCCACCCTCCAGGATTTCCCTCAGAGAGGCCCGCTGCTCCCGTTACTATTCCTCAGACCTTCGGACATAATGGGGTCTAACCGAAGACGGAGTTATAAGACCGGGAAGTGTCTACCCATATATGGCACAACCATAGTCCTAGTTTTAGACCGCGCACCAGCATGATGTGGAGGTGGAGCATGGTGTTGCTGTCCGCCCCCAAGTCTTAGAGGTGCGGTGCCGTAAGAGATCCAAGGAACGGCGGTAACTAGCTTTGAGGTCAGTAATGTGAGGATGGTACGTGAGGCGCTCATCGAGCAGCAAACTCGAGAGCCTCACCGTCGGCTCCACACGGATGGGGGAGCCATAGAGGCGTAATATAGGAAGCGACTGTATTCGACATCTACGACTGGGATTTTTCCGGAAAAGCACGACTTTAATTTTCGACGTGGAGAATGTCAAGCCACGTGCAGAACACCAGAAGGAAACCCTATCGATGACCAGCTGAAGTTGGCGCACCACACAAGGAAGTTATGCTCCAGTGATGTACAGGGCAAGATCGTCAACATAGATGGAGCAGCTCACAGAGGTCGGAATGGAATCGACTACTCCAATGAAACCTATTGCGAAAAGCAACACTCAGTACACTGCCCTGCGGCACCCCTTCTTCCATTTCAAAACGTCTGGACAGTGTGGTACCACAACGGACTTGAAACGAACTATCCGACATTAATAATTGAAGGAAGAGGGGAAGTTACCCCCTAAAGCCCAAGGAATGAAGGCTTCGTAAAACCTCCATCCTCCACATGCTATCACACGCCTTTTCGAGGTCAAATAAAACGGCCAAAGCCATTTTGTTTGAAGCAAATGCCGCACGAACGTCTTGATCTAACTGAAGGAGAGGATCCTGAATAGAGCGATGGTGACGAAAACCAAACTGATAGTCAAAAAATGCATGGAGTCGCTTCAACGTGGGAGCAACTAGGGAAGCCACCAATCTCCATGAACTTGCATGTATTGCAGGTCAATAAAATAGGGCGATGGTTATTGGAAGAAGTTGGATCCTTCCCAGGTTTGGGAATGTGGGACAATATATGCAGTAAACCAGACAGGAGGAAGACACTCCGCCCATATTTCATTGTATAAGCTGAGAAGAAATGCAGTGACAGAAGGATGAGCATCTGGAAGGAAATGCCGTCAGGGCCAGACACTCCATCCTTGCATATTTTTAGGTCATCTTGTAACTGCTCTGGTGAATAATCTGTTATAGGAAAGGTCTTCTCCAGGGGGAACAGAAAAGTCCAGAGTCTCCACCCGCAGACTGTCAGATCGAAATGGTTCATGATACCGGGAGCCGCTAGAGCAAGAAGCGAAGTGATAGCCCAACTCGTCCGCCATGACCCGGGAGCAGAGATGACATCAGAGGTATGCGGGCAGTAAGCAAGGAGAATTGGTGGATCTGTATGGTGTTTTCGGGAAAATTTTCGCACAAACTTATGGACCGATGATACAGGCGTAGAAGAATTAGCGGTGGAAGCATAGTTACGAAAATACCGTTTCCTCGCTCCTTGATTAATACGCCGGGATCGGGCTGCTGAAGCTTTAAAAAGAATCAAGTTGAAAGGTGTGTGAGTTTGTTTATACAGCCTATATAACTTACCCTTTATTTACGCCTATATAATTTACGAGCACATTCATGGTTCCACCATGGAGTTGTCGATTTTCGGGTCTCAGATGAACGGGGTATATGGTCCTTTGCCGCTCGGAGGATTGCTTCCTGAAAATAGGTGAAGGCATCCACCGGCGACCGGAACAGGGTAGTTGCAGGAAAGATGGGAAAGTAAGTCCGCTCTGTCGTAATGCCAACCAGAATAAGGTTGTTGCTGCGGACTGGGGCTAAAGGATGGTATCACAATTGGGTAGTGGTCACTTCCACAGAGGAAAGCCGACCTTTGCCACTCAAAACGATCAAAAGCCGAGATTGAACACAAGATGTCAACACGGGAAGAAGTCCCAGTATCAAAATGTTCAAAGGTGGGAAGACCCCTGTTGAGACATCCCAATGAAAAATCCTGAAAAATACTCAATATCCAATCGGCATTGGGGGACGTAACAGAGTTAAAGTCACGGAGGACTAACATGGGCGGTGAGAGACTCTTGAAAAATCTTGGTGTATTTACAGCTGGGCACTAGGTACACTGATGTAAGGGAGTGGAGTGTGGAATGAGAGTGAATGGAACAGACTCGTGAAGTAGGATCGCTGTCCCCCCTCTGTCGCTGGTTCCGCTATTCAGGAAAATAAGGGGTTCCCTGTACCTTGAAGGTTGTAAAGATCTCCGTCGCGAAGTTGCAGTTCCTGTAAACAAACAGCCAATGGTTGATGAGCTACAATTAACCTCCTTAACTCTTCGTAATTGGCAAAATATCCATGACAGTTCCATTGGAGGAAACGTGCCATTAATGGTGATGCAATCAATGTTCAGGGCGATCCGTGACAATAGTCACTATGTTTTGGGATTCGGCAGTCTTCTCAGATGATAAAGTCTGATGGTCCCATGAGCCGCTAGACGACCCACTGACCGGAATGTCACACCCCGGGGAAAGGGGAAGATCATGCAGCAGAGAAATGTGATAACTTCCTTTCTTACGAGTGGGGTTTCTGGCCACCACAGGAGAGGGCTCTCCGAGGAGGCGGGCCAAGGCACACTCCACATTACGAACATTCTTCCCAGCTTGCGCACCACTGCCAGACTTCTTAGCAGCCTGGGAAGGGGGCTGTGTCACTCCAAGTGTGTTTGATCATAGGCTGGGGAAGATGGAAGAGAAAGACAAGTAGGAATGGTGTCATTGGGAGTGATAGGAGACACATGGAAGACAGGTGTTTAGTGTCCGTAGTCAAATTCTCGGGAGCTATTCGTGACCAAGAAGTGCCTGGTGGCTCAGACGACGGTTCCAAATTCAAAGTGGGTGGAGGGGACGAGGCAGGGACGGAAGACTCCACCCTCTTCTGTCCACCAGTAGCCCACCCAACCTCAACACACATCGAGACAGCGCCACGTCTACCGGAAGGACGACCGCGGCCGCGTAAGGTTTCATCCAATACCTCCTTTGACCTCCCCTTGAACGAGACCCCAGTTTCAGCACGTGAGAATCCTATGGAAGAAGAGGTTCGAAAAGTCCATTGTGGCATCTGAGTAAGTTTCAGAATCACATGAATATTGTAGAAGCGAAGTAGTCTTAGGCGGCGAGAGTAACATCAGATCAGAACGGGTAGAAAGTAATCCACTGTTCCTGGTTTGTTCACGTGGGTTGTCAGAGCGGCGAACCTGTTTTGGGAGGACATAGACAGGTCCCCCAGTGCAAACGGGTTCCTTATGTTTTAAAACGTCCATGGCTCGATATGCAAACGAGTACGGATGTCTCTTCTGGGAAGAACCACTCTTGGACGGGCGTTCGTGACCGTTAAGAGGGTCTTGTTGTTTCCTCGGAGAAACCGAAGCTGGTCGTTTCCGGGAGATAGAACAGTTGAGCTCAGAGGAGGCACATGAGTGATTGCCGTCAACCTCAGACGCTGAACAGGTCCCAAAATCAGTTATCCCATTGGGAGCGGCATGGACCCTCTGCAAGGGGAGTAACATTAGAGAGGATCGTGTGTGTCGGCGATGAACGACGAGTGGTTCGGTGGACCATGGTAGGATAGTTGGGAGGACAATTGTCCAGATCAACAGGAAACACTACGCCAGGTGATCCGTTATCCACCACGAAAGTCTGAATGGGGGAAGCGAAAGTGGAACAAGTTCCGGACACAACGCAAGGGGACAATTGGCAATGCTAGAGGCAACCGCAGAGGCACTGTTCGTTGCCGCAGCAAAAGAAAGAGGAAGATGAGCCAGCTTTTCCTTTGCACGGCGGGTAGCTTCACGACGGTCAAACTTATGAAGGGCGCACTGCTCAAGGATTTCCTTCTCCAGGGCGAAGAAAGGGCAGTGGACAGAAGAGGCTGGGTGTGGACCCTTGCAGTTAGGATACCAAGGAAGATGTTTCTCACAGTTGGGTGGAGAGAACTTCCATATGTCGGACATGTAGTATGGTGAGACCAACAATATTTCTGGGGGTGACCAAATTCATTGGCATTGAAAGCATCTTCTTGGGAAGGGCACATAGGTCCGAACCGTGTGCATGGTAAAACTAAGTTTTACTTTGGTTGGAGGGAAAGACATAATCAAGGTAAGTAAGAGACGAGGGCTCGTCGTTGAGGGGTTTTCCTTACGAGGAGGGAACCGATAAACGTTGCTGATTGGTACGTTCTGTTTCTGTAAATGAGTGAGAATATCATTCGAAGTATCTGAACAGAACTCTGGCACATATATGGTCCCCTTTGATGTGTTACGAATATCGTTTGGTTTAGAAATGATAAGAATCTTCCCCAGATGTGATAGGGAAGCAAGTACGAGGCTTTGAGTTTTAGAGGTAGCACGGATCAAGATGGAACCGTTCCTCATTGACGTAGCATGTGGCTCAGTAGTCTGAAGAGCATATTCCAAAGCATCACTAAGGATGAACTGGCTTGTTTGTAGAAGTCAGTGGACGAGATGAAGTCAAATGTAAATAAATAAATAAAGCGGGTATTAAGTAAGACTTGGGACCCCTGGAGGGTTGTCTGAAAAAGCGATCGTTGTTGTTTGTTTATTCTACCGTTTAGGAATGGAACACTGTTGACGCAGGGGTCCTGAGATGGCTGACGTAAGTTTTGATCGAGTTGGTTATTCTGAGAGGCCAAAACAGCCTCAGCTGGTCTAGACGGGGTAGTCCTGGAAACAGGTCCATAATTTAGAACTATTGGTTGGGGTGGTGGAATACCATTCATTTCATCAATAAAGGCATCAAAGCCCCTATTGGTCGTTGGTTGATATTTGACAAGGAAGGGATTGGGTTGGGGGCCCGACAGAAGGTGAAGTCCGCCATTCTTTAAAGCGTTTTTCTTTTTATTTTTTACCCATAAAAAATTCTCTTAGTATACATCAGCTCCGCAATAAATAAACACAGATACAGTAACATAAATGATGAATATAAACATACATCCTGTGAGCGTAACTGCGGAAACCGCACCCACCATATGCCCAGAGCATAATACCTCCCTCTTAAAAACCCCACCCCTTAGGGTGGGCCATGGGTGTAGCCTCGGAGAGCCCCCCGTAACTTCGCGTCCAGTTCCTAAGATGAAAAATAGTAGCCGTGCACCACATGGATAAGACGCGAAGTCCAAATTATACACCCAAGTGCAGGACAGTGGTTAGGCAAGGTTTGGGACCCAAACAATAGGCGGGCCGGAGAAAGTCGAGAATTGCCGGTTTTTTCTCTATACCCTTACCCACGGAGGAAGGAAGGCAAGATGGGCAAGATGAGCATATGATTAGAGTTGTTAAAAAACGTGTTTTTTTTTTTAAATCGTTTTTTTTTGTTTTTTTTTTTGTTTTTTATTGTTTTTTATTTCGATTTTTTTTTTGTTTTTTTTGGGTTTTTTTTTTAAATTCCTTTAATATCTAACATGTAGCTTTACTTCATTTTATTATTTACCTGTATTATTAATATTAACTGGGTGTTACAGGGAATGATATGTAATTATATAATTAAGTTGATATACATTAAATTGGTTTAAGTTTTGATAATTATTGCCGAAGTTCTAATATTATTGAAAAATGTAGGCTGGAAAAAAATCATTATATATAGTATTTATAAATATAATATAATATAATTAATATATAGTATTATATATATATATTAATGATATATATATATATAATATTAATTATAATTATAATATATTAAATAATATATAATATATAATATATATTATTTTATGTATTATTATAAATTTATATTTATAATATATATATATATATATATATATATATATATATAATTATATAAATATATATATAATATTAATATATAGTATAATATATAATATATATATATAATTATTATATTAATTTATATATATATATAATATATATATATATACTAATTAATATTATATATTATATATATATATATATATATCTAATATAAACTTTTTTAGCTTTTATAAAACAATTGCCATACAATAATACAAGCAAAATTGATACATATATTTATTTTTTCTTCAGGATCAAGCTTTTCAGAAGGTTCAATCTTGAGCAAGGAAATGCTTTAGATGTGGATAAAAAGAAAGTAATGGGAGAATTGATGAATTTTTCCAGTTAGAGGGACTTCTTCAGTTATGGAATATCTCTGGGCTTCACTTTCCAACAATGTTTCGTCTTGCAGGGCATGGTGATTAGTTATATGTATAGCATTGCAAGATATCCAAAGTAGGCATCCCGAATTCTAGAGACCATTTCTGTCATTCAGCTGCTGTGAGTGAAGTTCTGCAAGGGCACATCGGCAAATTCGCTATCAAAAAAAGAAAGCAGGCTAGCATAAATAGAACATGCAGAAAAAACTATTATTCGTCATAAATTGAAATTGACAGAGACTGGGCATCCAGAGCCTTCCGGTACTTTTTTCAAAATTATAATCGTAATTATATTATATCATTTTTTGTATGTAATTCTAAATTCATTCACCACTGAACCACATACACTATCAGCCAGAGTTTTCAGTCAGGTAGCTAGGTTTCTCTGTAAGGGCATTGAAGTCTGATAAAACCAAATCTAAAGAACACCTCTGTTCATAGCTTTGAGTCAGAGTCTGACTCCTCCTTCTCATTACGCACAAATATAGGCATATGAGGATGAGAATCAGATTTATCAGTAGAGGCCATGATTGGAAACCGGTCTGAGGATTCAGATGCAGAACCAGTAGAACAGGAATTTTAATGAGACCCTTGATTTTGTTTCTTTAGAAATTTAGTAAATTTTAGTTAAGACTTATAATACTAGTATACTAACTTATTGGTACTTTTAATTATAATTCTTTATTTGTGTAGTAAAATTACATTATGTCATGATGACTCATTTCTGCATATGATCATA
Source organism: Trachelipus rathkii (assembly GCA_015478945.1). Lineage (NCBI taxonomy): Eukaryota > Metazoa > Arthropoda > Malacostraca > Isopoda > Trachelipodidae > Trachelipus > Trachelipus rathkii. The sequence goes on along the minus strand of JABUQX010016121.1, from coordinate 32,630 downwards.
TTCCATTTCATGTACATTCTTCAGATTTTTACGCTTCAAAGGTAGAAGTGTAATGTTGAAGTAAACTTGGCTATATTTTTTTATTTGTTTATTTCTAATGTGCTTATTTTTACAGTATAATTACATAGGTAAAAAACTGTTTATAATTCTTTATTAGTTAAATAAATTTAATGAAATAAAGAAAAATAATTAAAGCTAAGAAGTCAATAAAAAAAAAAATTACAATTAACAAAAAAAAAAAACAGGAAAAATCAAATTCATATTATATTCATCATGTATTTTTTTAATAAAAAACATCTTACATCTCTACATATGATACAACAGCAAGGACAATAGCTCGAATAGCCACCGGGATTACAGGAGATTGGGAGCAGAACTCACAGAAGAGAGATCAGGAATACGTTGAGTAGTACGTACAGAAAGCGGATGAGAACGGGACATAAAATAGGGAAGGGACGGGTAAGATGAAAGCGGGAAATACATAATTTTAATTACTAATAATAATAATTAAATATAATAAATAATAAATATAATAAATAATATAATAAATAATAATAATAATATAAATAATATAATAATGAATAATAATAATAATAATATAAATAATAATAATAATAATAATAATAATAATAATGCAATAATAATAATAATAAAATAATATAATAATGAATAAATAATAAAGTAATAAATTTAATAGAATAATTAATAATAAATGTAATAATAATATAATATATAATATAATAATAAATATAATAATAATTAATAATAATAATAATAATAATTTAATAATAATAAATAATAATATATAATACTAATCATATAATAAATAATAATAAATGAATATAATAATAATAATAAGAGAAGAAGAAGAAAGAAGAAGAAAAGAAGAAGAAGAAGAAGAAAGAAGAAGAAGATAGAAAGAGAAGAAAAGAAAGAAGAGAAAGAAGAGGAAGAAAGAAGAAGACAGAAGAGAAGAGAAGAGAAGAAGAGAAGAAGAAGAAGAAGAGAAGAAGAGAAGAAAGAAGCAAGATAGAAGAAGAAGAAGAAGAAGAAGAACTGCGAGAACACCGACTAGGGCAAAGAAACCTTTTACAAGTCCAATCATAAAGGCTAGTCTGTTAAGTAATTTGTGTTTGTTTATTTGTTGGATGTGTCTACTGTTTTAAAACAATTGTTATGTGTGTTGTGAAAATAAGTATATTATTTTTAAACTTTCAAATGTTGAAAGCTATATGAGTATGCTCACTTAGAGCAGATCTGCTTCTAAGCAACAAAAACATCATAATCTGTTGAGTATTTTTTCTGTTTCTTCATTGTGTTGGATGTGACCAATGTCTACTGGCAATGTGACATATGAGTTTGCCCACTCTAGAACAGTTTCTGTTTCTAAGCAGCGCAACACTTATAGTGTGTTGGCAATGTGTTCGTGTCAATTGTGCATTGAGTTTGCTCACTCAGAAGAGTTTTCTATTTTTCTCAAGCAACAAGCATCATAGTGGTGTTGGATGTGTCACTGGCCAATGTGACATAATGAGTTTTGCTCACTTAGAGAAAGCTTCTGTTTCTAGAATCAACATCATACTGCATATGCGTAGATTGGAATTTGTATATAGAATTATAAATCAAAGCTATTTACTAACAGTTATTCGGTGTTGTCGTCAAGATACAGCCGTCTTCAGAACAGATATGTTTCTAAGCAGGTAAACATCAAAGTATTTACTACAGTTATTATACAGTGTGATCGATTAGATCATTAGATATACCGTCTTAGAACAGATATGTTCTATGGCGGTAAACATCAAAAGGCTATTTATTACTAGTGAGTATTCATGTGATCGATAGATCACGCGTCTTAGAAAGATGTATGCTCTAATGCGGTAAAACAATCAAACTATTTATGTAAGGCAAGTTATTCATAAAGTTATTGATTACAGTTAATTTGTAGCAGATATGTTCTATGCGGTGAACATGCAAATGCTATTTATCTACAGCGTTAATGCCATCTTAGAAACCTTTCTGTTACTTATTTTTTAGACGGATACTTTGCTGAAAACCCTTACTCTAATGATAATATATTTTTACAAAACGATAATTCTTATTTCACGATGTTATTTATAACATTTTCTAAATGATTTCAATTTTTTTAGAAGAAGAAGAAGAAGAAGAAGAAGAAGAAGAAAGAAGAAGAAGAAGAAAGAAGAAGAAGTAGAAAGAAGAAGAAGAAGAAGAAAGAAGAAGAAGATGGCAAATAATAAAAAAAATAAAACAAAAATAATCAATAATAAAATTAATAATAATAATAATAAAATATATTAAATATATTATAGAACATAATGAAAAGTAGGACAACTACGAAACAAGAAGAGAGTGGGGGGTGGGGGGTGAGGGATCAACCAAAAAATTAACGTAAATCTTCGCAGATGCAATTCGAAAAATGTATCTGAGCTCCCCCCCCCCCAACAAGACAGGGTGGGCTATGTTAACGGGGGAGCATAATAATATATAATAATATAATATAATAATAAATAATAATAATAATAATATATATAATATATAATAAATAAATAATATAATATAATAAAATATAATTATATTAATAATAATAAATAATGATAATAATAATAATAATAATAAATAAATTATAAAAATAGTAATATAATTAAGTAATATATATAATATTAATAATAATAAATAATAATAATAATAATAATAATAATAATAATAATAATAATAATAGGGGATGAGAGGGGGTTTCTTGGTCGACTTAGGTCACGTTCTACCTAACTATCCTGTTTACGGTGCATGTTTGAGCACTCCACCCCCAGTCTGTGGAGAGCCGAGGGAAGGCAGATAGATAGATAGAAATTCATGGCCGTAGCCAGAAAATTGAGATTAAGAATAAACTTTTACTTGTAGCCCGGCCCCGCTTCCTTCCTACGAGAAGCTGGCGATTTTGAGATATTGAGCCACCGCACAGGAGAGCCTTGCCCAGAGATCCGTAAGAAAGGGGCCCCTTTTTTGGTTAATCAAAAGTTTTTAAACGGATTCCCCTTGAAAATGGTGCGGCGTTACAAAAAGGGTTTTATTTAAGTAAGCAGTTAGGTAAGAGATTTCTTGCGTCGTCATTTGCCAGGGAAGAACATCTTTGACAATGGGAGAAGGGTGCATTATGAATTTTAAATATATATTCCTGTGAGCGGGTACGGAACAGTATTACTCTGGTTTGACGATCCAAAGTTTGTTCTGTGAGGCATATTTTGGGTGAACGTCCTAGGAGAATGGTGTCATTCGGTTATGCGAAGATCTGTTCTTTGGGTTAATTGAGAATGGCTTTGTTTGACTACAGGAATGTCTGGAGACGGGGTGTGGTGGTGGTGTGTGTGTTTTTATTTGTCAGAAAAACATAAAGCTGGTGTGATCAAGAAATATATTATATATATATATATTATAATATAATATTATATATATAATATATAATTTATATTATATATATATACTAATTATTATAATATATATATATATATATTATATATAATATATATATATATATATAGATTAATATATAATATATATATATATTATTTATATGTATATATATATATATATATATATATATATATAATATAATAATTATAAATAGTAAATATATATATATATATATATATATATATATATATTATATAATATATAGTAATATAAATAATAATATATATATATAGATAATATAATAATACTGTATAATATATATATATAATAGATAATATATATATATATATATTATATTATTATTATTATAAATATATATATATAATATTTATATAATATAATATATTATATAATATATATATATATATATGATAATATAAATAATATAAAAAAATAATTAAAATAATATTATATAATATATATAATATTTATATATATATATATATATAATAATTTACAAAGTAAGAAAAGATAATTGTGATATTATTATTTATTAAAAAAACTGTTTTTGGTATCTTAAAACAAAATTATTTTATTGTTTTACTCGTATATTGTGTAGCTACAATAAACACTCATTAAGCCAATTCTGCTAGTCCGTTTCCTCTTCTGTAGATTATGAAAGTAGGTTCTGAGTCGTTTTCAGAGTATCATATATATATATATATATATATATATATATATATATATATATAATAGTATATATAATTATAATATATATAATATATATATATTATACTATATATATATAATATATATTAATCTATATATTAATATATATAATAATATAATCTATTTGAAGTAGCAATAGTTTGTGAGTGAGTATAGATAATCAAAATTTGGTAAAATCGCCTTTTCGGAAATCAAAGATAATTTTCTTATTATTATTATGTTAATAGCAGATGTCACCACTCACGGGCAGGGCTCTTTTTTAAGGAGGGGACAAAAAATAATAATAAAAATATCTATAGATATTTCATTTTTCTTTATTCGTCTTTGACTTCCTTTTATTCTTAATCCGTGATCATCGAAGAACCTGAATTAACAAATAGATTAGCAGAAGTTTCTTTTATCTCTCTTCCTCTTCCGCGTGCTTTTTTTTCTTCTTAGCAGACTCCGTTAGTGACCTCTCATTTAATGAGATCTCAAGAGTAGTACTAATATTTTCTTCTTCACAGTGTTTCTTCTTTTTCTTTTTTGGTGTTTCCATTTCAGCATCCTGGACTGCTTTTTCAATGGTTAAAGAATCTTCAACACCTTTTGAATTTCTTTTCTTTTCTTTTTCTTTGGTAGTCCCTCAGTATCGTCAGCATCATTAACAATGGGAAACCTATTCAAACCATTTACTTCTAACTGTTTGCACGAAGATCTTTCAAAGCAAGCATAGCATTTTCAACATGATTATGACCAGTTGTTGTCACTAATGATGTAGACTGAAATAGATTACATAATGGAAAAGAAGGAGAATAAAGTTTAAATTATATTTAAACATAACCAATTCGCTCGCGATTACAGATTTCAAAAGATTTTAGATTTTTGAAGGGAGTTCGATACCTTGATCCATCACAAGCTTCTCTAAAGCTTCAACAAGTGCTTCAGAAACTTCTATAAATCTTAACAACTCATCGTAACTTTCCGCCCATCTTGTTTTGTACATTCGTGATAACTTTGTCCATTTTGTTTCTGGAAAAATCTTTCCTATTTTACTATTTAAATAGTTGTCCACTTTGGTGACCTAAAATTATGCCCAGTTGCTTTCACTATGCTGTAGTACTTCACATGAATCTTAACAATAATTAACATACAATGACGCTGGATATTTTCGACATCATGAACATCTCAAAAGCTTTATATTTCACTAGTTCCTCCACCATTTTCTAAGGTCCAATCAGAAAGTCCCTATTTATTTCACCCATCGTAGAATTTCATCCACAAGAGATTTTCCTTTTGTGCTTTCCACAATCATTAAGCCTAAGAAATCTTCACGAATCGCAAATGTTTTCCTCATTTATATCAATTAATATTACTCTTAATTTGTATATATATATATATATATAAATCTATAATATATAATATATATATATATATTATATAATATTATTATTAGTATATATATATATTATATATAATATATAATATAATATATATATATATATATATATATATTCATATATATATATATATATATTATATATATATATATAATATCTATAATATAATATATATAATATATTAATAATATATAATATATATATATTATATATATTAATATATATATATATTATATATATATATATTAATGATATATATATATATATTATAATATATATAATAGTAATTATATAATTTTAAATAATTAATATATACTTAATAGTATATATAATATATATAATATTATATATTATATATAATATATTATTATTATTATTAATTAATTATTATTATGTAATTATTATTTATTATTATTATTATTATTAATTAGATATAATTATTATTATTATTAATTTTTTTATTATTATATATTATTATTAATTATTATTATTAGAATTATTATTATATTATTATTATTATAGTAAATATTATTTATAAGATGAAATTAACGTAAATTTTGCCTTTCTTTTAATTTGACCTTAGGCCTTCGTACTACTCAGCTCCAAATTTGCTCTTGTGAAAACACAAATAAATAAAAAAAGTACAAAATTACAATGATCAAGAATGGAGGCGAGATGGTGATTTATTTATAACTTTATTTTATATATATATATATGATGATATATATATATATATATAATATATATATATATATATATATATATATATATATAATATATATATATATATATATATATAATATATATATATATAATACTATATTTAATATACTATTTATATATATACAAAGTAAAATAAAATATAATAAATTATAATCAAACTAAAAAGCATAACTTTATATAGCAAAAGCACTGACGTTACTAAGACTACTTCAAAATTTATCTAGAGAAAATTCCAAAGAAAGTAAAATATTCCTTTGCACACTTAAAATCTTACATACAGATGTATTCAAAGTTAAATTTTATAATTTGGGGGAATTTAAAAAAATAAACTTTTTTCATCTTGATTACTTGGAAGGTTTTCTATATATATATATATATATATATATATATATATAATCTATATTTGATCCATTAATAATATATAATATATGATAGAATATATATATATATATAATATATATTATATTTATCATATATATATATATTATATATATATTTATATATACATATATATATATATATATTAACTAAATATATATAATATATATATATATTATTATTATAATATATACATATTATATAAATATATATCTATTATATATAATATATACTAATATATATATATCATATATATAATATATATATAATATGATTTATATATATATATTATATATTATATATATATATAATATAAAGTCTTGCGTTTGATCCCATGCAGTAAGACACAACCAAACTTTGACACAGCATTGATAAAACATTAAAAATAAAAGTTTTTTTTTACAAGAAAAAGCTATGTTGCCACACAGCATCAAGATAGAGACGCACAATGTAGCAGGACAGAACTCTTAGATGAACTATGAATAGTACAAGGGACAGACATACGCACATGATTCAGGACAGATACACGCACATGATGCAGGACAACTCTAGACGCACGTGATACAGGGCAGACACACGCACATGATTCAGGACAGACAAACGCACATGGTACAGTACAGATAGATGCACATCATTCAAGACAGACAGACCCACATGATACAGGATGGACAGACGCACATGAAACAGGACAGACAGACACACATGAAACAGGACAGACAAACGCACATGATTCAGGAGAAACAGACGCACATGATTCAGGACAGACAAACGCACGTGATACAGGGCAGATATACGCACATGATACAGGACAGACATACGCACATGATTCAGTACAGACAGACGCACATGATACAGGACAGCAGACACACATGATACAGAACAGACAAACGCACATCTGTTAAACGTCTTATTTTCACAAGCACCAACTACAGTAGCTTAGGACCAGGGCTGCTGAGTTAAAGCTAAAAAAGTTTTTGAGCGGAGCCGAAGCTGAGCCAAATTCTTTATTTTTTTAACTGTAAAATAAAGGGGTTTACAGCCGAGCAACCTATCTTTAAAATGGAGTCGGAGTTGGCTCCGGCAAAATATTTACCGGCTCCTTAACCCTGCTTTGGATTAGTCCATAAACGTATAATGTAAATTAAGTCTTCTTTAACTCTCTATTCTCCCTTGTGTTGTACCTACTTGTGATGGAAGCTCAAAATTCTGAATACTGTTCACTAACAAATACCCCCCCCCCACCCACCCATTTCAACTTAAAAAAATGAAAAAGAAAACAAGTATTTGCAGTAAATCTTGTTGCAAAAGTACAAGAAAAAAATATTATTTTTGAACACAATATAAAATGATTAGTATAAAGAGTTTCCCAATGGCATAAATGATACCCCTACCCCTTTTGTAATTCTTCATGATAATATCAGACCTCTTTTCCTCTTTCAGGGCTATGCAACTTATAGACAGACCCCGTAGTAGAACATAATTTCACATAAATATAACACATTGCATTCCTATTTAAATATAAAAGCGTTAATGATAAATTTTTTTTAGGTGGCACGAGTTTATGCCAGGTGTGGCTAGGAGGCTGATATTTACTTGTCCCTTCTCCATAAAGTACCTAACATTGAACTCATTAATGATGATTCATGCAAGTTTAAGAACAGGGACAATGAAAACAGCACATGTGTTCATAATATAAGTGATTGCAAAGATAAAAAACAAAATTTTGTCCATGAGGGTCATTATGATGAAGGTTCAAAAAACTCTGAAAGTAATGTTAGTAATAAACTTTTAAAGGATTTTGAATATAATATTAAACCTTCTAAAGATTCACAAAATACTAATAAAGATCAAGAGATTTTAAGTATTTCCAGTGCAGAAATTCAAGATAGTTGTAATTCTAAAAATTTGGAAAATCAATAAAGTTATTCAAATATGGTTAATATCACTAATAAAAGACACTTCTTCCAAGTGATCATTATGTTGTAAGTGAACTTCCTTGAAAAAACACCGATTCTTTGAAAGAGAGAGAGAAGAGAGAGAGAGAGAGAGAGAGAGAGAGAGAGAGAGCGAGAGAGAGAGAGCAGAAAGACGAGAGAGAAGGAGGAGAGAGAGAGAGAGAGAGAGGAGAGGAGGAGAAGAGAGAGTAGAGAGAGAGGAGAGATAGAGAGAGAGAGAGAGAGAGGAGAGAGAGAGAAAGAGATGAGAGAAAGAGAGGGTTATTAAAGAGGCCAATAAAAAAAAATATATATTAAAATATATTAAAAATACATTAAAAACAAAAAAAAATCTCTTAGATCATCTGATACAACATATAAATATTCAATAAATAAACAAACAGATAAATAAATAAATAATACAAACTTAAAAATTATTTTTCTTTTTAGTTAATGAAAAAGAATTAAAAGAAAAATATATTTTTTTTCACAATAAGAAAAATTTTGGAAATAAAAGGAAGGGAAAAAAGTTTTATAACAAAAAACATGATTATGCTTATTCGAATAATAATAATAATAATAAATAAATAAAATAATAATAATAATAATAATAATAATAATAATAATAATAATAATAATAATAATAATAATAATAATAATAATAATAATAATAATAATAATAATAATAATAAATATTTAATAAAGAAGATTGAAAGGTAAGAAGAGAGACGAAAAGAAGAGCAAGAAGAAGAAGAAGAAAGAAGAAGAGAAAGAAGAAAGAAAGAAGAAGAAGAGAAGAAGAAGAAGAAGAAGAAGTAAGAAGACGAAGAAAGAAGAATGAAGGAAAGGAAAGCAAGAAGAAGAAGAAGAAGCAGAAGACGAAGAAGGAATGAAGAAGAAAGATAGAAAGAAGAAAGAAGAAGCTATAAGAAAGCTCCTGCCTTGACAAGACTAGCAGTTCACCTCAAGGCTAATCTCTGCTAAGTATTTTGTGTTTATTTAATTTGTTGGATGTGTCCCCTGCTGTAAAAAACACATTATGTATGTTTTGAAATAGTATACTTATTTTAACTAATTTTCAGTGTAACATAATGAGTTTGGCTACACTATCGAGCAGTAATCTGGCTTCTAAGCAACAAACAATACATGATCTGTTAAGATGCATTTTTGTTTCTTTATTGTGTTGAGATGTGTCCACTGTCAACTCGTGCCATCATAGTTTGCTTCTCAGAAAGAAATGGTTTCTAAGGCATCGAACATCATAGTGGGCTAACAAGTGTCCAGATAATTTTGTTTTTGGATAGTAATTATTTCCTACATCAGAAATGGTAATTCTATTAAGATGAACGCGTCTTAGAAAACAGGTATTGTTATTAATGCGGTGAACATCAAAGCTATTTTTTACAGTTATTCATTGTTTTTGACTTTTTTTTGCTCACTCAGAACAGAAATGTGTTTCTAAGTATCAAACATCATAGTGCGCTACAAGTGTCAGAATTTTGTTTTGATGGATATCAATTTTTTCTAACCGACAGTGTGTACGATAAGATACACATCTTAGAACCAGATAATGTTCTAAGGCGGTGACACATCAAAACACCTGTTACAATAAAGTTACGGCCGACCAAATTTTTATTTAAAGTGTGATTTTAGCAATTTGCCAAAATGAAATCTCATAGTTTCTTTGAGTTTACTTTATCTATGGTCACGTCTATTTTAATCGTTTTAATAAAATAAAAATCGAATTGAATTGAAGTTTAAATGACCAATTTCCTTAAAGTATTTATCAAAATTTCTTCTTGAATAATACGATGTTGCCAGCTGTTCACATATTTCATAAGGAGACTAATCTACACCACTTCTCAATTACATCGTAACTGAAGAAATCGACTTTAATATTGATTTGAAACTCGTTGCGCAAACTTATGACGGTGCAAGTGTGATTACACATCATTATAATCACATATCTAAAGAAAAATTGCACTGTAAACGATAGTGTCTATTTTATAAACTTTTTGAAAGCACTACTATAAATTTCTCCTCGTCAATATTTCACTATCGTCTCATAAAGAGACTGTGTATTGTCTAATGTCACGTAGTCGTATGTATCGACATGACTTAAGCTCTCACAAATTCTGGTATTAAATTTGGCCTGCCTTTTTTTCTATCTTTGCAGGCTTTTTTTCTACTGTCATTTTTGAGGTATCTACTCCTTAGCTTCAGTTCCCGAATTCCATGATGAGGTCTAACTAATGTTTTATAGAGAGGAACTATTATACTTTTAGATTTATATTCGAAGTTTCTGGCAATAAAGCCAAAAAAGAAGAAGAAGAAGAAGAAGAAGAAGAAGAAGAAGAAGAAGAAGAAGAAGAAGAAGAAGAAGAAGAAGAAGAAGAAGAAGAAGAAGAGTCAGTAGTAAGTATATCAAGTTCATAGACCCATAGAAGGGAGTCTTTGAAAGAAGTCGGTATCCCCTTCATATTTGGTACCCAATTCATTATGACGAAACCTCGTCGTAGACGGCCAGACTTCGACTCCTTCTCTGACACTAAGTCTTAGTAATAGGTTATAAGACTATGTATTATTTCAAATTCGTATAAGGACTGGTACAAATAAAGCTTCATCCTAAGGATAACCCCTACGTCTACCAATACGGATAATACATATATATATATATATATATATATATATATATTAATATAATATATATATATTATATATATATATATTTATATTATATATATTATATATAATATATATATATATATATATAATGTATATATATATATATAAATATAAATATATATATATATATGCATTAATACAATTAGTAAATATATTAACATTTATTAATTTTAATTTATTTTAACGTGGTTTTAGGCATAACCCAACTTTATATACCGTAAATAAAGAAAAAGGAAACAAAAATATACTTCTTCTATATAAAAAGAAAACCATGGGCGGCCGGTGAAATTTTTTCACATCGTAATGTACTGTTATTTTTACGTTAGGATTTATGACAAAATTGTTCAATGTGATTTTAATCAAGCTTAATACCATAGATCACCAGATGGACACAGAAAAGCGGTATGGGTGAGTGGCTGATAATTGATATTTTTTAACTAAAATTTGATACAATCGAAAAATATTTTTAATAAATTTAATGTAAATAGTTTATACAAGAACATATTTTCATGCTCAAGTTTATGGACAGATTTGATCAAATATTGACTTTATATCAGCTTGATCAATAAATAGATCAGCCAGATGTCACAAGGGGATGGGTGTGTGGGTTAATTAGCTAGATCTTTGATATCTATTGATTTTTAATTTTTTATAACAGATTAAAAATATATTTCGAGTCTCTGTAAATGCGTCTAGAGGACGTAATGGCGCGTACGGTTCTTTCTGGCTCGGGTTCACACACACTCCACGTGGGAGCCTTCACGAAACAAGTTAAACACATAATAAACTCTATGGCGATTGCTAACCAACTGTTAGAGGGTTGCTAATCAAACATATTTCGTCATCAGCAGCACATCATTCATAGGAATTATGATGTAAGCATACATTAATGCAAGTCAAAAGCAAGTTTTCGGATCAAGCACCGCACTACTCTGTCTCAGTTCACACTCAACCTCCATTCTGACTCCGCTCAGGAGTTGTACCGACTTGCCTACTGTTATGGCGCTCTGTACTTTACTTTTTTTTATTCATTAATGAGCCTCGCCGGGGGGATCTCAGAACACACCAAATGATATTTATTATTCCTTAGGAAGCTTAAAAGCCTCAAAAATCAAAGTTCTACGGTTTGGAAATACATAGGGAAAATGAACCTTACTTTGACTATTATAATGCTTATTTCAAGATTCGGCTCCAGTTCCGGATTTGGCTTCGGATCAGTGCTCCGCATCAGAATCCTACCCAGGATACGACTCATCCCCCGACTCCGATTCCTATTGGCAGAAGGGTTGTCGGCTGCTTATTTTCCACATAAATATAACCTATCGCAAAGTTTGGAGGTTCAATGCATCCCCTAACGAGGGTAGCAGTGGTGTGAAACCTCGGCTCCGCAGAGGTGACACCATCATCAATAAGGGTACAAGTTTAGAATGCATACGATGTTTAGAGCTCGAGAAATAAAACCCGAACCTATAACAACCTATGATTGCAAATACTAAATATATATATATATTATACTTAATATATATATATATATAATAATAATATATATTATATATATATAATAATATATAATAATATATATATATATAATATAGGTAATATATATATATTATACATATAATTTATATATCTATATAATATATACTAATATATATATATATTATATATATTATTATATATATAATATATATATAGTTATATTATATAATATTATATATATATATTATATATATATATATAAATAGTATATTAATATATAATATATATGAATATATATAATAATATATATATATATATAGATAATTATATATATAGTATCGTGAAAATGTTGCGGCGTATCCTATTATAAATGTTTAACTTTTAAAAGACACTTTATATCTTTATAAATATATAATATACAAATAGTTCCCGCAGAAATTTTTCCAGGGTGGGGCAAAAAATTATATAATATACATATATATAAATATATATAATATATATAATTATTATAATAATAAATATATTATAAATTATAAAAAATAATATAAAATTTAATAATATATATATAATAAGTTATAATATATATATATATATATTAATATATTTAAAAAAAATTTAGATCCTGAATTCCAGGGGGGGGCAAGTGCCCCTCCTTGCCCCTATGTGGGCGCCCTGTTATAATTATATTATATAATTATATATTATATATAGTATAATACTAATAATTAATAATATATATATATAATACTATAATAATATATAATATATAATAATATATATATAATAAAATATTATATTATATATATATATTTAGAATATATTAATATTAAATATATATATAATAATAATATATATAGATATATATATAATATAATATAATATATATATATATAAGTCTAGATAATATATATAATTATATTAAAATTTCTATATATATATATATATATATATATATAAATAAGATATAATATATATATATATAATATTATAAAATTTAATTAAATATAAAAATATTAATACTAATTATATAATATCATTATTATTAATTATATATATATAATAGTAAGATAACTAAACAAAATAAGTTAATTATATATAAATATATATAATATTATACTCCTTACATAATATAACGTATTCTCATACCTCTACTAAACTGTATCATCCGTCGACAGGTATTATAGGATAATACTATATAAATAATACTAGTTATACTAACATGGATTAGGCTACTATGTATAATGAGATTAGGTTGGTATAATCAAATGTTTATTTGGTAACCTATTTTTTTTAAAGGACACACGTACTATTAAATATTGGTCTATGAAATATAAAGAAACATCAGCGAGCACGGCGCCCTACAGTGGATAGATCCTTTTGTGGTGTTTACTCGTTTAATTGTGAGTGGTATAAGTATAGGTCCTGAGTTGTGTCTGAGAACGCAAAAGCGCTATAGATATTTGTTGGTAATGTTGAATCGTAGAAGGAAACTTTTCTTGAATCACTGACGCAGAGAATATCTCCAGTGGCGATCCACGTGATCGAACACCCAAATGTTATCTCTTACTGCAACTCAAATATTTTCTTCTAAAATCATATGTTAGTCATATTTTGCGCATGTTTTGCACAACTACGTTGTCTGTTCTCATGTCTCGAGTTTGGAGTCTTTCAATTTTCTACCTTATTGCTACTACTAAATAATTTGTCCTGTAAATTTATCTCCTATCTCTACCCACTATCTTAAATTCTAACACACTCTAAACTTCTAAACCATTCATGATGAAGTTTTTTCTGGTGATACTGCTCAATTACTTATTATAATCTTGGGCAAGTGCTGCAGCTTCCTACTTGTACCCCTGATGGTCTTTGAGATGAGTCCAACAAACTATACCTCTTAAATTCCAACCCTTCCTCTTAAACTGTTACATTTTTTCCTCCGATCACCTTCTAATCTTTGAAAGATTTCTTTTTTTCTTTTGCAAATTAAGATTTGAAGAGGTTAGATGTTCCTGGGAGACTTCGGTAATTCTTCACCTCACCCCAGTTGCGTTCTGTGCACGGAAGGGCATCATCCGTTCTTGAAAGAAGTCTTCATCTCATATCTGGGGTGGCACCACTAATTAAGGCGTGTGATGTTATTAAAACTTTTCTGCTTATCAGCAATTTCGCTCTCATTAACTCTTTCCAACATCTTTCTTGCTGTTGAATTGTTGCATCGCTCCTTATATATTATCGATAGGTATAACAGTGACCACTGCTCTTCTGGTCTATCTAGCCACACATCATATCTTTTAAGGAGAGCTTGTGCAATTCATATATCTATGCAGCCTCGTGCTTTCTCTCTTCATCTCTCCGACCACACACATTACCACTATACTCATTCTTAAAAAAAACCCT
>JABUQX010016121.1:0-7500 GCA_015478945.1 Trachelipus rathkii | reverse complement strand
ACATTCCGTTTACTGACTCAGATCCATTTTGTGCTTTCGGTCTCCAGCCGGTCGAATTTCCAAACGACACTCACGACACTAGTCTACAATCTGCTAACAACGGACGTATCATTCATCTTTCTACCATGACAACCATCTTCAAACGTACTTTCATTTTATTCTCTCATTTACTCCTTTTTTCAAACCACACAACTTCTCTAATACTCACTCCTCATTTTATCAATTTTTTCTCACACCTAACACGCCCCTAGATGTCATCTGAATAACAATTGAACTTTAGATCATACCTCTTTTTTTCAGACCATGTCTCGACTACATATACATTAACACAGAGTAACAACATACTCATCATGGAAGACCCATAGCGCACTCAAGACTTAGTCCTTTCACGTCCACCAACGAATTTAGATTGCAACAGCCACCTTCTGCCATTCACAACTTTCCTAATATACTCTACTCGTCCGTTCCCTTTTTCAATTCAACCATTATATCCTAAATTATATTAAAGTTCAGACATTGTTCCAGTTGTTTCACATCTAAGCCATAACTTTACACCGCAGGACTGTCCTCACTCACAACCATAATCATTACTCCTTATGACGTTTACTTTCAAAACCTCTTTTTTACACACGCCTGCCAAATCTATCTACCAATCCTCTCAAACTTCTTCAGAATTAACAACAGCAAAACCAATCATCCTCAATAACAATAGTAGGGCACCCTCCATTCACCTCCATTCTCCATCATCTAACACCATTTCCTGCCACCCCTATCTCTGAATGTCTTTCAAACCCCATCATAGACAAGTTGAATAACCAAGAGAGCATAACAGAATGCCCGCGCTCACTCCGCTATTTAATGTATAACCGAATATATAGATATATATATGATTATAATATATCAAAATACTATATAGTATATATATATATTTATATAGTATTATATATATAAAATATATATATATATATATATATACTATATATATATATATATATATAATATATATATATAGTATAGTATATATTATAATTAGTGATGGGGACGAATTAATCGGAATCGGCTCGGATCGGAGAATCGCTGTTTTTTCAGGGAATCGAATCGAATCGGAATCGGCAAAATATATACCGATTCTTTTGACCGATTCTTGGTATACAATTCTTGAAAAATAATTTTTATTGATCTTTATCAATCTTCAAAGAACA
Source organism: Trachelipus rathkii (assembly GCA_015478945.1). Lineage (NCBI taxonomy): Eukaryota > Metazoa > Arthropoda > Malacostraca > Isopoda > Trachelipodidae > Trachelipus > Trachelipus rathkii. The sequence goes on along the minus strand of JABUQX010016121.1, from coordinate 6,298 downwards.
ATATTTCGAAGTCTGCCGTATTGATTTTTAATTTCAGTTTTTCCTTAATTCTATTTTATTAAAGAAAACTGGATTGAGCGGCGCATATTTACGTAGAGCCTAAAATATCATGTTAGGATTTTCAGACAGTCATGGTGAGGACACACTGTTTCGTTAGTCATGTTATGTAATATGTTTTGATAATTATATACCCGTGAACTCGTTAGTGAGCAGTGAAATATTTGCCTTGTAGGCTTGTAATAATTATAGCGCTATTGGATATAAATGCTATCCTTCGAGTTTCACCTTCTCACGTATCTCACACGGCATCTAATATAAGTGATTGTCTTCAAAATGTTGGAGAATTCAATATTCCTGCTAATAAACAATTTATGTTATAGTAAGGGATAACGCACCTAATATGGCTGCAGGAGTTACACAAGCAGGATTCCAGGAATTACCTTGCTTTTTACACTCTTTGATACTAGTTCTCAATGATGCCATATTTGAACAAAGAGACGTTAAAAAAAATATATCCATGATGCAAACAAATCGTAGGTCTTTTATCACTGCCCCAAGCTATGTTTCCCACAGTATGAAGAATATCAAAACTAGATTTATTTACCACAGGCACAGATTTATCAGGGATATTACAAACCAGATGTAATAGCCCAGTATCATATGCTTTCAAAATTTTGAACAACAAGACGCTTCTCATTTCATATTGCGTTATCATTCAAACCTGCATGCTTTGTCACAATGGAACATTCCTTTAAACTTGCTACTACTACTTAAATCTTTGTGATTGTACAAATTTATTGAGCCACAAGGAATCAAATGCATCGGCAATAATTCCCAAACTATGAAACATGATTTGCCAATTTTTGGTTTGAAAGATGTCAGATTAAAAAGAACTATTGAGGACTTGTCGTCTAACAGTATCAGCATGGAAAGAAAATTTCAGTAAAAATAGATTCAGCATTTACTGTTATTGTATAAGAATCATTGTGCTTGCTACCTATCTTGATCCACGCTTTAAAATTACATTTCTTGAGGATGATTATAACAATATATAAAAGTGGATTTATTGCTTAAGCAATGGATGAACAAAGAGTTATGACATAAAAGGAAAGAAAAACAGTTTCCACTACTTTAAACCAAATTTTCAGATTGAGCCCAAGGAATTCAATGGCCATCTGGCCAATAATCCCAAATATTGAAAATGATTTCGCATTGTTATTTTTTTGAAAAAGAGTCAGAAAAAGAACTATTTTGAGGGACTTGCGGTGTCTACAGCATTCAGCATTGGAAAAAATTCAAGGTAAAAATAGATTCAGCATTATACTTTACTGATAAGAATCCTTGTGCTTGCTACCTATCCTGATCCACGCTTTAAAATTACATTCCTGAGGATATTTATAAACAAGGATAAAAAGTGGAAGATATTCTTAAGCAATGGATGTGCAAAGATATATGTGATAAGCGAAAGGAAAAACAGTTTCCCTACTTTAAACATTTTCATATTGAGCCACAAAGGAATCAATTGGCCGCAATAATCCCAAATATGAAATGATTGTGCATTTTTTTTTTTTGAAAAGATTCAGAAAAAAGGACTATTTGAGGGACTTTGGGTCTACAGTACCAGCATGGAAAAATTCAGTAAAAAATAGATTCAACATTTACTTTACTGATAAGAATCTTGTGCTTGCTACCTATCTTGATTCACGCTTTAAAATTACATTCCTTGGGATGGATTATAAACATATAAAAGTGAAGATATTCTTAAGCAATTGATGTGCGAAGATATATGTTGTATAAAAACGGTGGGTTTAGTTGTGGTCCACATACTTTTAAACCAAATTTTCAGATTGTTTCTCATTTGATCAACAGAATGGGGCCGAAAAAAGTTGATACTGAAGATAATAAATAGTTTTAACTTCAGTTTTGAAAGTGTGTTTTTCGGAATTTAAAGAGAAAAAGACTTAAAAACAGCAAAGAACTCCATTTCCCAAGGAGAAGACACAGTATATTAGAAAAAATTGGAAGATGATTAGTACAGAAGAAATCAGCCAATATAAATATACTGAAACTTATTAAAAATTTCAGAAAAGTCCCTTAACAAGTGGTAGTCATTCGAAGTAAAGGAACCTGTTCAGCATCTTGGGTGTCCTTTGCTAGAAAAATATTCAAGCTCGTCCCCTTTCGTGAGAAAGTGAAGACTTCAGAATTGGAGATCATTTTTATTCTCCTAAAAAAGATCGGATGCACCTCAGAAACGGAGAAATTGTTAATGTTTTTTGCACTGCAATTGAAGCAGTCTGATTACTTTTTTTCCAAATAATAATGATAATTTTTGCCTCAAGGATCTTACTTTTAGTAATTTAAAGAAGGAATTTTTTTTTTTAACAAAAAAAAAGAAAAAAAATTGCAAAACCCTATATGAAAGTATGTGATCTTATCATTTTACATTTATACAAGATTCCAATTAACTATTATTTTCTTTTAGCAAAGATAACAAGTATAAAGAGGAATTCTATAACTATTAATTAAAAAGGTTTTAAATATCTAAAATTAGTTGATTTTGCGAAAATTAGGCATATATATTATATATATATAAATTAATATATATATATATATATATAGTATATATATATATATGATATATATATATCATATTATACTTATATATATATATATTATACATATATAATATATAATATATTTAGAATTGAATCGGAATCGGAATGCGAATCGGGAATCGGAATCGGCATCTTTGACTGGTTCGGATCGGAAATGCGGCATCGGCTGGAGAATTTGGAATCGTGCCAATCACTAATATTACTACTATATATATTATATATATATATATATATATATATATATATAAAATATATATTATATATATATATATAATATATATATAATATTATTATATATATATATATATATATAATATATATATATTATATATATATAATAGTTATAATATATACTATCGAACAAAGTAATTAACAGTATATGATTTTAATAAACTTATTTAAGTACAAATCGAGATGAAAGTATTAAAACTGTTAATTTTTATAATGGCTGTTTTATAATAAAATAAAAATTTATCTTGGCATTTAAATTACGCTATTTACATTTGTTTTCCGAACTGAAAGTATATTTGTTTGTTCATGATGTGTTTGCGCCTGCGATCTTACGCTTTACGTAGATAGCTATTAGCATTTGGAGAATTAGACTCATTGGAAAAGTTGTATATTTTTTATTCCCAAGCAAAGCTGAACAAAAAAAAAATAGTTAAAACGAAAAAATTGCTTTTACTGCTAAAACTCTGTAGCACTAAAGCTGAGTCAGAGTGGAAATTTTGAATTGGACTGCTGGAGTCGGAGTCGGATCGGCAGTCGGAGTCGAAAAATTTTCTTTGAGTGGAGTCGGAGTCGGAGTTCGAAAATTTTTGTTTAAGTGGAGTGGGAGTCGGAGTCGGAGTCGAAAATCCAAATTTGAAATTAAGGAGTCGGAGTCGGATTCGGAGTCGGCAGTCTGATTCGGAGTCGAAAAATTTATTTTACGATTCCGCAAGCCCTGCGTCTCAACTTGTGAATTCAATTTCTTTAAAACACGACACTTCTACAAATCTCCCTCTCTAAAGACACCTTCTAAGTTTCCTATCTCTTTCGACGGGTTTCTCGTCTCTCCTAATGCTTGACAATATAAACATCTTGGCCTTAACATAAACAGAAAAATGTTTTGGAAACCTCACATCACAATGGTTGCTAGGGCCGCCTCAAAGAACTGGGAGTTCTGTCTTAGACTGCGGAGGACTTTTTTTTACACTCTTCTCAAGTTACTCAGACTATACAAGGGCCTCATCCGCCCTGTCATTGGAGTACTTCTATATTAGGGGGGGGGCTCTGTTCATCCCGGCTTTTAGACTAGGGTTTTCGAGTTCAAAGCCAAGAAAGGCTTATAGAATTGTTACCGTATTTCCAGTTCACTTGATCCTCTATCTTTGCTTTGGCGTGATGTTGGTGGCTTTAATCTCGTTTCTATCATAAGGGTAAACCGTTAGTGGAGTGTGCTCAAGGGGAACTTATCACCCGCTACTACCACCTTTACGTCGCCCTCGTAGCACAAGGGGTGCTGTATCTGCAAATGAGTTTTGTGTTGATAGTGGTAACTCCAGACTAGTTTGCTGCGAGTGCTTCCTTCTTTTTCCTGCCACCCTGTTTCTGATGGAATTTCTTCCAATCTTCGGGTGTTTTCGCTGCTGGAATTTATCTCGCCCACTTCAAAGCCTGTTCTGCTTCATCTACGTTAATTTTGCGTTAGTTGTTCGTTCTGGCGTTGTAACACCCCTCTTGAATAGGGCTCTGCCCCGGTGAAGTGTTCGGTGACAACTGTAAAATAGTATATTATATTATAATATATATATTAATATATAATATATATTATAATATAATTATATATATATATATATTATATATTATATATATAATATATGATATATATTATATATTATATATATATTTATAGTATATAAATATTATATAATCATATATATATATATATAATATATATATATACCTATAATATATTATATATATATATATATATTAATATATAATATATATATATACTATATATATATATATATCATTTATATAGTATAATATACTATATATCAGTGTTGTAAATTGGCTTTTCAGACTTTCTATTTTAAAGATGATTAATGTGTTAGCTAGAAATTTATGTAACATCTTGATTATTGGAATGTGCTGCTGTGTGATGTTGTGGTGTGTGTGTGTGTGTGTGTTTGTGTGTGTGCTGTGATTAGAGCTATGTGTGTATGTGTAGTGCGGTGTGTAGTTGAACTGTTGTGAAGCAATTTACTTGCCCAGTCTCCTGAACAAATTGTTTTACTTGATTAACGTTCCTAATCTCAGGCCTTTTTTTTTTTTTTTTTTTTTTTTTTCTTTTTTTTTTTTTTTTTTTTTTCTTTCTTTGTCCACAGGTTTGTTGCTCTTCCCATCTTTAATTTTTAAACATGGTGCTTTAAAATCGTTTTTTGAGTATTTTGTAAAGATTTTCGCTAAACTCTTTATCAAACTATTGGTTTGGCTTCAAGAGCGCATTCGGGACGTGTGTGAGCTCATATATTAATTTCATCAAACAAGATTTTCGCTCATTTCAAAAAAAGAATTTTATTTTTTTCTAGATTTTAATTACAGAGATACTATATATTATACTATATTGCAAGTCATATATATATATATTATATTATACTATTATATATATATCTATATATATATATTAATATATATATATTATATATATTTTATATTATATATATATATATATAGAGAGAGAGGGAGAGAGAGAGAGAGAGAGCAGGATGAGAGAGAGAGAGAGAGAGAGAGAGCAAAAGGAAAAAAAACTGTCAAAAACTTATTTAGATGGAGTTTCGTGATGACACGTTACTGTTCACTTCATTCAACTAACATGAAATGCTGAACATGTAACGTTCATCAAACGTCCAGCTAAAATAATTTTTTGCTACTTTTTTTTCTTTTTTTAAACTTTTTTTTTATACGTGGAGTGTTATATAATATATATATATATATATATATATATATATATATATATATAATATATATATTTATATATTATTATATATATATATATATATATATATATATATTATATATATATATATATATATATATATATATTGCTTTCTCTCTAATTGTTGTAGCTATGGCCAACAGTGAGCAACAGGACCTGGCAACTTTGAGCTGTAATCAGGAAAGCGACCTTCTCTCTTCTCTTCCTCTCTCTCTCTCTTCTCTCTCTCTCTCTCTTCATCTCTCTCTCATCTCTCTTTGTTCTACAAAAGCCCATCGAACGTGCCCCCTCATGAAAGGCTTCTAAGGGAAGGAAAGGTGGGAGAGAGCGTCAAATATTCATAAATATAAAATGTTTTAAAGGGGAAAGGGAGGAGTTTAAGACGTTTCATTCCTAAACGAAAATGGACGAACAGCACCACTTTAACTATTATAATATATATATATATAATATATTATATTAATATATATATATATTTATATATATATATAACTATTATATATATATATATAGTATTATATATAATTATTATATATATATTATATAATATATATATGCCCTTGTATGTTTTACGACTCCGTCCCTTGGTTTTTTTTAACATATTTGGTAGTATATGATACGTAACAATGAATTTAAGGTGCGACATGCATTTCAAAAGTTCGAAATCATTTTTAATTAATTTTTAAATTTTATT
>JABUQX010016120.1:0-17891 GCA_015478945.1 Trachelipus rathkii | reverse complement strand
GTGTAGTGCCTTGAAAAAGAAATTTAACAATCTAGCAAAAGAAACCAACAACACCTAGGAAACGAAATAACTCGAACGAACTTGAAGCGAGTCAATAACACCATATCTATTATTATTAATCAAAATAATAACTTATATATAATACATCTATCACTAACCTAACATATGTAAACATTCACTTTCCACGGATAATTTATAAAAAGAGGAAGACGAATACATTTAATAATTGTATAGTACACAAATATTGGAATTAATGCATAGTCTATTAATGAAACGAAACTACCTAACAATAAGTGTATCCACCTGACAATCATGACTATGTCTTTGAAACAGAAAATAAAGATGAGAAACAAATTTAATTTCGTAAATCTAAAAAATGCACATAATAATATAATAGAAAATTTATTATTTAAATAAAAAATAAAATGGTTTCCACTCTTCATATGAGAAATACACAATCCTTAACGAGACACAGAGGAGGGCTCGAAGACTCTAAACTCATTTGTCTTTTTAGAAAGGAGTATCTCAAAAATCCCATAATATCACTGAATAGTAAGGACTACCTTTCGTATCAAATTCATCGTCATAGAAAGTTCATAATGATATATCCACCAGTAATAGTTTGTTCTCAATCCATCAGATAAAGAGGCTAAGGGGGCTGAGAACTCACTCAAAATTTTGATATAATAGCTAAGGCGCAGAAGACCAGAAGCCAATTTACATAAATATACATGACCAAATAGGATCTACTCTCTGTAGAATATAAGCAACACTCATTTGCTAAGAAATCCTTGAATATTTTTCTTTAGATTAATTCTTCTTTGATGTTGAAAGTGGCAAACTGACACAAACTTTAGCAAATAATTTGCAACCAATGCATGCAAAATATTACAACTATTCACGACGTGTTTTAATAGTTTTGTGGCGGAGGCGATGGCGGCGGTTATAGTTGATCGAAAGATGAACTGTTGACAGTTAGCAAAGAAGCAGAATACACCAAGTGATTTTTCAGCCTGTCGAGAAAGGCAAATAACCGTAATTGTTCCATATTACGAATGAAAGAAAAAAGTACCACAAAAAAAATTAAAATAAAAATAGAATTATAGTTAAGACTAATGATTCCACTCTCAATATGACCCCTCCCCCTCCCTCTTCCGCCAGAACACGGAGTGTCGAGGGAGGAGCACGCGTACCAGAATCTAGAATATTTTGGTTCTCACCGGACGACGAGCCCAGGCAAACACTCGGGAACAGAGACACGTAGCATAGCGGTGATGAGAAGGCAAGTGTATGGTAGTGGTTAGCGCAGGATTGGTAGAGCTGGGTATGGGCATTGGAGGATCTCAAGCTCGCTTAGGTCGGTTCCACTAATGGCCACGGGACGAAGGGGGGCGAGCTTAAATTAGTGGTAGAGGCGGTGGGGAAGGATCACGAACCGGAGAAGTGGAACATAGGGACGGAAGGGAAGAGGGGGAGTAGAATGTGTACGAGTAGAGGAAAATGAAGCCAGATGGGTGGCAGAAGGTTGTTGTAAAGGAGGAGAAACAGGAAGGAAGATTGGAGGAGGTGGAACAATGATCAACCTGACAACTCGGGAGAAAAAGTCAAGAAGGCGGGCTTTATACGGTCAATAGAACCATTTTCCACTTAGAATCCCTTTGAAGCGAAAAATATCTTACGATAACGCTGAAGCACCCGAAAAGGTCGTCATATCGAGCCTGAAGAGGGCCGCGGATGGGAGTCGTGGCGGACAAGAAACGTGTTTCTAGCTCAGGTAATCACGAGTTCACGCAGAATGTAAGTAAATTGTGCCGAAACGAGGTTACGCGCTCGAGTGGGATATCACGGAAGATAGGCTTCATGCAGTCGGCACATTGACGGAAGAACGGGAAAGGTTTAAGAATATGACGATTCAGTAGCTTAGTAGGAGCAGGGAACGGAGGATGAATCCCTCGACCTGTTGATAAATTCTGCGCTTATCTCGGACAAGTACGTAAATAGACGCAAGCTGAGCGGCGAGATGGACATATACTGGAAAGGTACTATCTCTTTTTGCAATGATAGCGCGTACCACGACACTAGCCACACGAAAGAGAATCTGAAAGATAGGGACCTGAGTCAGTGTGCTCGATTCGGGATCCACCAATTATTTCGAACTATCTAGCCATTCTTATCGCACAGCAATATAAGGGGAGATTGGCAGAGGCGCGAGCATGCTTCGTAGTGAAAACCATATAAATTCTCTTAATTACTAGTCCAATTAGAAGATTGCGGCCCAATGATAGACTACTCTGAAGAAACGAGAGGCTGTTATCCTTTTGTATCCTAATATTACGCACAGTATGAGAAGGTCCTTCACAGGTAGGACTCATAATTGGCGTCCCTGATCTGTCGAGACCGTTAAGACATGTAGTGTACACTTTCCCACGCATCACATTCTGAAACTTTTATCCTTAGAACACTCCTCCAAAAAGCTATTTCTCTGAGCAAAGGGCAACAAATGCCGATTCTCCATGATACTGAAGGAAAACACAGTTTCTTCTGAAGTTGAGGATATAACCTATCGATTTCTAGGAGCTAGAGTGTGAATGTGGTTCAGGAAACACTTGCTACGAACTTGTGAGATAAACCGTTTGAAGGAGGGGGTAGCGCGCAGAGAAAAAACCAGCAATGTGTACAATATGTTTCTAGCAAAGACAACACCAAATTAGGACCTCGCTGGATCAAAGCCGTTGTCCGCGGGTAAGCGATAATGAATTATCTTGCGCGACTTGGACAGAGCGTTAGTATTTGCTTATGGACCTTTGTGCACGTTGACAGCTAAGGCAACTTTTAGTTCCCACAATGAGTTCCACTCTTTTAACGTTCCTGACAGAAAAAGGGACGGCCGGCGGAGGCCGAAGAACTTAGAAATTTATCCTTTACCATTGCATAGGAACCCAATGCCATGTAATAACTGCATCAATATGCCCGGGTAATGCGAATACTATATCGTCTAGTATGTGTGCTGAAATACAGATTCGAACGCATGGAGAAGGTACGACTAGGGCGGGGTAGACGATAGAGGACAGTGTCGCTCAGCAGACAGAGTGGATTGTGTGGTCAGATCTCCGAATTACAACGGACTCACACAGACTTGAATAGTGCGAAAGGTAGAAGCTCTCGCGCACGCACGCTCTAGTCTTCAGCTGCTGAAAGACTGGGGACATCTCATTCGGTGAACTCAGATCGCGCAAAGAGAAATAGGAGAAAATGGGGGGGGGGCGCGCAGAGGATACTGACACCAAACCCAGGATAAAAACCTTATTCGAAAATGAAATGCCGGGACCAAAGGTTGGTAGTTCAACATCTGTCGGGAATATTCTTCTACGCACCACACACTAATTGGGGGACGCGCTCGGAGCTTAAACGTAATTGTCTCTTTCGGTGCGAGTGCACACATGAGCAATAAACTCGACGATGACCCACGCGCCATCTACGTGGGAAAGAGCTGTGAGCCTTTTTAAAGTAATGTAATGTGCAACATATTTTCTTATAATGTGTCAAGATGGTCCGTAAGTATATGAAATTCACGACCGTCAATAAAGTACCGAAAAATGTTTGATGGCAAGGTAGAAAGCTTAGCAATTCCTCTCCCGACAAGGTACCACCTCATACCGTAGACCTTCGGGAGTTGCTCATCGTCGAGCACCGTGTCACCATAGAAAAAGAGAAGGGCAGACGACAGCCTCTAGACGCACATATTTTTTGCACTTGCAAAAAGACAACCCAGATATTAACTTGGGTATGCAAAACAAGCACGACTGCGTGATCCGAAGGCGGTATACTCAGTTGGTAGTAATCTCGAGTTGTCGGAGCAGTTGGGGGGAGCGGAAAAACAAGGAGGACAGAAGAAGCCCTTCTTTTTTCTTTTGTTATGCGCCCCCTAGAGAAGCAAGACGGAGCACTCATCACACTGTTCACGAAGTGCGAGAGTGAGTGGCAGGAAAGATCGCGCTTAGGGCCGAGAAAGCCTTTAGAGAAGTGCATAAATAAGAATTTTGGACTCCGTAGCAGAGAGATTCGTACTATCCGAAACTGTTCGTAAGGAAATGAACCAATGTGATGAGAAGTCTTATCTCATCTCTAATTGTCCATATATGGAAAACGACGAAGTTGATCGTTGCTCGGCAATGGGGAAGGAACGAATAGCAGAGACAAGGTCTTCGAGAGAGGGCGGAACCTTCTGATAAGAGTGGAGGTAGAGGAAAGTAACGGAGGAAAAGGTTAGCGATAAAAGGGGGGCGAAGCTTAAGATATTAGTAATCTGAGGCAGAAAGTGCAATCATTAAGAGCCAGTTAATAATACACGTGAAAGACACGAAGAGGTCACTACCCTGTGTGCCTCATGTACGAAACTGTGGCGTAAAGTTGAGAGAGTGTTCCTCTGGGGAAGGACTGGCTATAAGGAATCGCTCAAGATAAGGCAAACACAAAAAGGTAGTCACGGAGCACGAAATCGATTGAACCTCTTGGAAAATTGGGCAGCAATTCGGATGGCCGAAAGGGAAGTTTCCCCCGAGCACGAGACATAGACTCAAATTCTACAGTTCCGAAGGGAGTATTTTTACAGAGAGCACAGGTTTTTGTGAATATCGCAGCATTTGACGGTGCGGAGACGTATATAGAGTAAATAAAGTGCTTCTTCACCAAAGATCAACCAAAAATTATATTCTGAGACAGATGGATACATCCCTCTCGTGGAAGATATATGCTCGAGGGTGTCACCACTGTTACTTTCCAACGAACCACAGTGGTTTAAAATCCTTGCCAGGTGCGGGAATTGGGCTCAGATAGAACGGTCGGTGGCTGAGTTTTGTAATATGCGCATTAAGAGACACACTGTAATCCCCACAATACTGAAAGGTGTGCTAGCGCTTTATTCGGCAGGGTAATCACCGTCTACGGTTTAACGCAGCCGAGGTCGATAGGAGGAGAGATCATCACTCTAGATTACCTATATGCGCTAGGAGAAAGGGGGTTGAAGTCGGGAGCTTATATACTATTGTGTGTACGCATGAGGTATCAAATTACAGACACTTAGAGCAGCTATTAAGTTATGTCGGGTAGCAAGACACGCTGTCTAGTCTCGCGCGCAAAGGATTGTAGCCTATAGCCACTGAAGTCTACTGTGTGGATCCACTGATTTGTGCTTTGGACTTCCTGGTTATCAACACGCTAGAAAATAGGCAGGAGAACTCTCGAGAGGAAACATTCACACGATAAATTGTTACATCGTGAAGTGCATTCAAGAGGAGTCACTAGAAACTCGGAGAGGTGAATATATCTACTAGATAGGAAGAGAGTCACCTGGTATGTTATCACAGAAATAGGAAGAAAATTGCGTGTGCGTAAAATCCGCACCATATTGATTTCTCATATCATGATGACGTTATTCACACGAGAGATGTGTATTAGAATGGGAAGGAAGGTCAGGCCTTATGCATGGGGACGGAACGGCTAGGTGACGATTCTAGCAATTCATCACGAAAGATGACAATGGACACCGATAACTCAGCTGTCGAGAGAAAGGAGAGAGTAAGATGAGGAGACTGTTAGACGCTCTCATATGTTGAGATAAGTCACTCGCCTATGTAACGCCTGAGAGAATTAGAGGTTTTCAGGAACAGGGTTCTTTTGTATAACAGAGACTATACGAGCGCATGATAGTCACTGACTAGGTCCACGACTGTATCAGGACTAGAGAAGGCGAGCTTAAAGATTTTCTAGCATAAGACAAACATGTAACCATGTATGTCTATCAAAAGATAAGAAGGATAACCGCGTGTTATATTGACGCGAGTACTGCCACATTCGGGCTCGATTTTACGATTGTGGCCCACCATTGTTAACGAATCTGTTACACACGCAAGAAAGCGCAAAGGGTTTGACTGACAATATGCGGGCTCGTTGGCGACCTCTTAACAGCTGGTGATATATTAAGTACTATAAAATGCGTTCGAGGAAGTAAGCAAAGGAGCACAAAAGGAGCTCAGTAGAAGGAAATGAGCTAACCGTGAGCTTAGTAGGTCGCAGGAGCTCGCTGTGTGCCGAACTGGAGGGAGACTTGTGAGATGAAGGATTGACGAGAAAGCGTGAGGAGATTTGACACTCAACTCGTGATTCAGGCTGGTTCTAAACGTAGCAGCTGAGGAGAGCGATGGTGCTCGGAGAGCTCTTTCTATAGTTAGGCAGAAATATAGTTCGCTATGCGATAAAGATATAAGGAGTATAAGCAGTTTCCAAAGCAAGTATCAGGCTGACTTGTTTGCGAGATAAACTCCAATACTTTATTTCTTGCTCTCCAAATAACAGTGATGCGTGTGGACTTCGTTTGTTTCGCAAACACTGTATAGCAGAGGGGGGGAAGGGGGCTGTGCGACTGCTTAAATATTTCTAGCATGTCCAGCGCGCTATCGATGCACTGCGGCCAAGCTAGAGCTGATAAGGGTGCCCTCACCTGATTCTATGACTTTCGAAGGAGGTGTGTCAGTGCAGTTGAAGCGGGGAAAAGGTGCGAGCTGCGTTCCGTAAGAGTTTTCCGCTTTACGATCCTACTCTGACCCACATGTGCACATTCACATTTCCCCAACGGAATAATGAGAGCGAGCGGATAGGACTCCTACTAAGCTACATGTACTGAATGTATTAGAATGTGAATAGCTTTTGTATACATTAAAGCTCACACCGTAAATGGCATATAATGGACATGACTCAAGAGTCCGACAGGACGCGGGACCGTACCTTTATATAACAAGTGTATAGGAAGCATATATTGCTTTAAAAGAACTGATTGGGTAGTCTTAGTTTATCTCCTCTCACCACAAATGACTTTCATTTCTCACATAGTTTTCTCATACATAATTTTCTCAGGCAGGGCGGTGATTGTCGAGGCTAATCTCAATATATCTTGTATAGCTAGGCGCAAAGGATAATAGCTTAGAGCTCACTAATAGTAGCCCTGAATGCCAACAAATTTACATTGTTGCGTTTAAATACACTCTATTTGGTTATGCTCGTTGCTTATATGTTAATCACTTTTAGTTGGATCCAGACTGATATTATAGATAAAGCCCTCTCACTCGACTCTACTTTCGGATTTATACTTGAGCATTCACTCTAGCTCAAAGCTATACAAAAAATACACACAAATACGCTGGTGAGAAACAGATCCTCCACTTAAAACTTACCGTGTATACTGAAAAGTAGTGGGTTCTTGTAGACTATCGCATGAGCCGTAAGTTGAGGTTACAGGAGGAGGTTGAGCTTCTGTCACCTCATTACACTCTCGTTTGGTGTTGATTCGACTCATCACAGGTATCCTAACGTTATAATAGAAGAATAATAATAATACTGGTAGTAGGTTAACAAGCTCGCAGAGATACATTAAGTGATGGAAGTATTTTCTAGCGAGCACAGAGGCCATAGAATATGGAAACCGACTAAAAAATTTCCTTAACCGCTATCTAGAGAAAAAATACTCATAAAATATATTTATATACTGAAAATGGAAGGAGGGCTCTTAAACTAACCGGATAACCAACAACAAAACAACTGGGTCGTTTCAAGACTCCTCCTCCACCATAGCTCGTACGCATATGTTTGGGAGGAGGAAGGAGAGAAAACAATATAAAATTATAGTATTTTCGTAGACGACACAGCATAGAACCATATATAAGGCTTGACTCAGTGAATGACTAGATAAAAATATAGAAAAGAAAAACTTATATGTATGTATATAATAAACTCATCGAAATATATATATTAAATGGCAAAAAATATTTTGTATGAAATCATTCATATGTAACTCCTGAGCGCGCAAGGAGGAACCACGCTGGAGACGGTCCGCGGTGGCTCGTGTGAGAGAGTCTGTGAACGGCACTTGTGGAAAAACTCATTTGTTCAGCTGAGCGCAAAAGTGAGACAACGGTAGAAACACACACCTAGATCACCTACGGATTGTGAATGAGTTGTTTCTCGTGATTGCTGTAAGAATATCGAACTGGACCCTAACAACAACACTGTGTGTGAAATATCGAGACTTAATCAACGAAACAAGTTTGGGAGCATCAGGCATGATTACGTGAGTTAAAAACATAAATTAAAACTTATATTTATATCTAGAGCAAAGACATTCATAAACACCACAATAACAACACTTCAGTTTATATAATATTATTGTCTCACACTAAATCACTTGGTACACTCTCGCTCTCTCTTATACTCAAATGTTCACTATACCTATTAGTGTATCCTCCTGTAAACTCGATGAACTTGTGCGTTATAGAAATCAGAAGAAATATGGGCGCGAAGAGCGGGTATTACTAATTTAATATAATTCTGTGGAAAACATCTTCCACCATAAATATTTAAAAATATATTAGAATAAGAAAAATAAGTAGTGTTTTATACTTTTAAATAATTAAACTCACAATCGTTTGATTCAATTTTGTAAGAAATAAATTTACTTTATTAGTAACCCATTCACTTACAACTTGGCATAGCGATTCTTGAATCTTCTCCCGAAACAACAAAGGATTTTCCAAGTCTCACTAATTTCATCGTAGGCGACAAGACACATCCAAAAATAATTGAGTAAATAGTTTCAAATCAATTCGAAGTTCATATATGCTCGAATCAATCTCGAAGTGTTGAAGCAGACTCTCGGATGCCAGTATGTATTTTTCACTCATAATCAATAACCCAAAATTCAATCAGACTTGTAGAAAAGGGAGCGAGAGCAGAGTGCTTGTAGAATAATATATCGCACATGTAGACTAGGTTTTGACCTACTGACCTGACCCCTCCCTCCGAACCATTTTTGTACGTATCTGTGATAATAAGTAAATTTGACACAAACTTTACAAAAGTTTGGAAGCACAAAAATAAAGTGTTTTTTTTTGTAATGGCGGGTGATCGAAAGAGAACGGAAGCTTTGAAAGGATCACGTTGATTTTTCGCTCGAGACCAAAAAATTGGTTCCAAATAGAATTAAAGCACAAAGTACAAAACTATATATAACTATTTTTCTGAGAGAGAAAATAAAAATAGAAATTAGTTAAGACTAATGACTACGGGGCGAAGAGTATACTTAATATGTATAATTTTATTCTCAGTGACATCGTTTAATTGACATTGCTCTTGAAGTTCCATTGCTTCGACTCCCAAATCAATATCATTTTCCACATGACACTCTTTGGTTGTTTCCTCTTCTTTATCACTTTCATTTTCTAAAGTGTCAGTATAAACCGTATCTTCCAATCCTATTTCATCTAGTGACTTTCCTTTATATTTGTGCAGCGTTCCTTCTTCTGCTGCTATTAGCAGCTTAGCCACTTTAGCCACCTCCAACGTAGAGCTTGGCAATCTATAAAAGTCTCTGTGAACTCTAATATCATGACCCAGATGTTTCGCTAGTAGTTCTAATTCTGTTTCCTTCAGTTCAATAATTTGTGAGACAGTTGCAATGTGTTTTCTTAAATTGGTACTTGTTATTAACTCGGGGCGTTTTAATTTTGCTTCTGCTGATAATTTGGAGAGTACATCACAACCTCTCACGTGGTTATCCATCTTATTAGGGAACATATACTTACAATGATCAGAAATGCCAGATTCAGTTCTAGTCCTTACAAGTACATCAAGTGCTTCTTAATAAATGAAGGGGAGGTCAAATGCGTATCTCCGCGATATGATTAATGGTTTGGTTTGTCCATCCTCTTTCATTTTTTTCGTGTTTTCCTCCATTACCAATATTAATTTCACGTACTCGAACCAGTTTTCCGAGTATCCCAAGGGTCGCTACACCAGGTTGGGAATCGCTGGCCTAGATGTATTCGCTCAGTAAAGTTCTAATTCGGATTTCCTAAAGTTCCCCATAAATTTTTGATAACCGTTGCAATATGTTTCTTAGATTAAAGAGTGTTCCTCGTTATAAATACTAAGATGTTTTAATTTGGCCTTCAGTTGTGAATTGGAGAGTACCTTAAAACCTCTACGTGATTTAATCGAATTAGGAAATCGTAATACTGGACAATGCTCAGAAATGGCTGGCTTCATTCTGTCAATACAAGTATATCAAGCGCTTCTGCTACTTCAGAATCAACTATAATAGGAACGTACCTACCTCTTTTTCCGACTCCTTAACTAGCACGAATGTTTCCGTTAATAATTTCTCGAATGCTGTAAGGGAATTAAAAATTTCGCAGTTTTCTTTTGCAATGACTTTTGGACGAGATACGCAAAATTTAAGCAGCAAAATAGCAGCTTCACCACCTCTCCTATTAAATAAAATAATTCTACAAAGTCAGCTCAGATAGCCTTCTCCAGTGATATATATTGGGATTCTTTTTTAGATCACTTATCGTTTTCGCCATGTTATTTTGAAGATACTTCTTTAGAGCTAGAATTTCTGCCACTAGATTCACATATCTTTTCTTCATGTTATTTTGAAGATACTTCTTTAAGTGTTTTGCCACTAATTTTATTTCACCATTCTGCATCTAAAAGGGAAAGAAAATTTTGAACCTCTTTTCGCAAGTCGCTATTTTTTATGCGAATCGCCTTTCCTATTAATAAAGAAATACACTTGTGGAGAGAATGTCCAAGTTTTGGACCATAACGGCTGGCTTGGGTGATTCTGTCCGGTCTTCACTTAACGTCAATGATTTGATAGCTTCAACAATATACTTAAAAAACTGGTTTCGAAAAGTCTTCTAAGGACATTTGATAACATTCATTCCTTCTTCCGCATTGGAAATAACCTTCCAAGCTCCCTGGTTCTTTGGGCTACATATTGAATTTTTTTTTTTTTATTTCGGATCATACCAAACATTTCTTTTAAGTTTCATCAAAATCGGGAAATTCGACAAAATTGTTAATTATTCCCATAGGAAAATGAATTTGTAGGCCTATTAGGAACATAGAAATATTCTGACAGTAAAAAAACTACATGGGCATATCTAGACTGTCCCATTCAAAAAGAAATCCATATGGAACATTCAAATACCCACACCGCATCGTAAGACGTCAATATTTGATAAACAAACTAAAGGCTAATCAATACACCGCTACTACAAATGCAATACGCCTATACTTTAAAGTAAATTACGTCTACAAGCGTGTAAACTCAGGCGAACTTTCTACTTATGGCATACCGGGTTTTAACTTATTTGGTTACTATTTTACTTATTTAAAAAAACAATTCCTGCCCACTTACAATTAATAATTACATTATTCTATATAATCTTGTAAAAAAAAATTATAAAGTAAAGTCTATATAATATATTTATTTATATAATATACATATATATATATATAATATATATATATATATATATATTATATATATAATATTATTTTTACAGTATATGTAGAGTCAATTTATATCTTAATATGTGATTGGGCTATTTCACTCTTAAGGCGGCTTCACACATGCGGAGTTTGTCGAACCCTTTGCCAACATACAATATGTGTTGGGTTCATTTTGGCAAGCTTGCTCATTTGCTTGGTTTGCCAAATCCACAAATCTTTTCCACAATATATATATAATATATATATATATATATATATATATACATATATAATATATAATATATATATATATATATATATAATATATATATATATATATATATATATATAATATATATATTAATATTTTTTTATTTTATTTTTAATATTTTTTTAAATGTTATTTAATAGATATGTTTAATTATATATATATATATATATATTAATATATATATATTTTATTATTATTATATTTATAATATATATATTCTACAGTGATATACAAAGTCAACTCTGTGCAATTACAATTGTTGTTATCTTAATCTGCTTATTTTTACCTCTTTCTATTATGTATATTTCAATACGCAGATACTCATAATGGAGGAAAGGTAGGTAACATACGTCAAAACTTTTTAATATATATTATTTCAATAACATTAAATAATTCAAAATATTCCTTAAAGCAGCTAAATATAAATTCGCCTATCAAATAAAACCTTTTAATTATTACGAATTCATAAAAATACTAACTAAATAACTAAAATCGAATAGCAATTTCATAAAATATATACAAGTGTATCACTTACTCCTCCGTATGGGCACGTAGACGAACAGTTAAATAGCTTTCAACTAAATAAATCATAGAAATGTTTAAGAAATGTTACACCTTTAAGAAATTCTAATTCTAGTAGAACGACACTGAGAACGTCCTGGGAAATCTCACATATTTGAGAAATTTTAAATCCAGGAGAACACTGAAAATGTCTTAAGAAAATCTCGTATTTTAAGAAATTCCAAACTTTAATAAAATAAATCATAGCAATGTTCAGGAATCATGTATTTAGGAAATGGAAATTAATATCACTGAGGCACAATTAAATCAGGCATTATGTCCTTTGTCATTGATTAATGTTAGCAAAGTTTATAAAATCGATAACACGAAACTTATACTTACAAATTAGTTTACACTTTGGCAAAACAAACTCTTTGGGCGACAAATGACTCGTCTCGAGCCAACACTCACAATTTGGTAAAATACATAGTTACTTCCGTCATCAGTCCAAAATCGTATTGACTTCACAAGTTTAATTTCGGCGAGTCCAATCGAAGGCTTTTTTTTATCCAAATCACTCAGGAACAAGGGCACACAATCATCTAACTTCCAATTGAAGTGGAATTCTTGAGTTGCTGTTTCACTACGTCTCATCATCGAATAACACACTAGGTTTAGTCCCGACATCGATCCTAGTTCCGGCATCAATCGATCCTAGTTCCAGCATAACTCGATCCCCTATGATATCAATAATAATTTTTAAATAGTATCAATCTTTTTTCTTTAAAATTGAAAAACTTAAAATAATCACATAATTTTACTGACCGATTTCTTTTGGTCTTTTTACTTCTGCTTAAAAATACAACCTTCAAGTTTCCTCTTAGTCATCGCTCCTTTACCTCTTCTTACTTCGTTCTTCTTTTGAGATGTCTAAACAATCTAATCTTTTCCTGTAATAATTTCCCTACTCTTACCTTTGCTTTTTTAGGTGGTTGTCGATTCCATACAATATATATATTATATATTTTTTTTTTATATATATATAATATATATATATATATATATATATATATATATATATATATATATATATATATATATATATATATATATATAAATAAATATATACTATAATATTCTTGAATCATAGAGAGAGAGAGAGATGTAGAGAGAGAGAGAGAGAGGAGAGAGAGAGTATATTAGTATATGATCTCATGTAGGGGATGCTGAGGTAAGAAACTTTCTGGACGTATTGATTGGTGCCTTTGGACGGAGCAGCTTAGCAAGTGGATAGCTACAGAAAAATTGTGTTGGTGACATGAATAGTTGGATAGGATTATCGAAAGAGGAACCTTTGGTGTGGCAATGGAAAATGAGAATGGGTGGAAAGGTTATTGATATCTGTTCGAATAGAGATGTGTGTGTGTAAATAATAATTTTTTCAGAAAGGTGATGTTTATCACCAGCCTCAGTTGAGGCGCAATAGATAAAATGGTGATGTAGTTGTAAAACAAGTATGATTGATTTTGTGTTGAGAATCAGATTACAGGAAATATGCGGTTGTGTAAATATCCCAGTAAAGACGGGTTAGGGATGGGAGATATCGCTTCACCATGTTGGGGCATGCATGGAGAAGAAAATAAAAAAGGGAATGAAGCTTGGGAACCAGAATTAGGGAGAGAGAGGTTAAGTGAACTGGATATTAAGGAAGAAAGATTTTCATATTATTAATACTATATATATATATTATAATAATATATATAATATATATATATATACTATATATATATATATATTATAGTATATATATTATAGGGAATGAAGCTTGGGAGAATTAGACGAGAGGTTAAGTGAACTGGATTTAGGGAAGATGGATGATTATATATATATATATAATATTATATATATATTATATATATATAAATATTAATATATTATATATATATATATATATATATCTATATATATATATATATATATAGTATCCCCCAAGTGGGTTTGAAACCTTACCCTTGAGATGGTACTCCAAAGTGTTTACTCTTGACCAACGATTAGCTATAAGGAAAACCCAATACGCATATTTTTACTACCTCGAAAGCTTAGCTTTCCCAAGAGGGGTTGAGGCCGTGTCTTGGGGACACCTAACCCCTTCCGGACCCCCGGGGGCCCTTCCCCGCTACACCGGGGTCAGGGCAACACTGGGTAATTTTTTTATCGGGACTGCATATTGTATAAGGATTCTGTGCAATAAACCGCAAACAAATTATTGTATATTTGTTGTAATGGTCCTAAGTGGGACTAATAATGTCCGATTAAAAAAATTACCCAAGTATTGCCTCTGACCCGAGTGTTAGCAGGGAGGCCCGTCGGAGGTTAGGTGTCCGCCAGAAAGCGCCTCACTCCTCTTGGAAGCTAAACTTTCGAGGAATAAAGGATGGGTTTCCTTTTACTAATGTTGGTCCAAGAGGTACCACTCTTGGAGTACACTCAGGTTAAGGGTTCAAAACCAAACTTAGGGGAGGACCATTACAAATAACAAATAATTTGTTGCGTTTTTATTGGCACATAATATCTTGAGTATATATATCATATATTATATATATAAATATATATTATATATATATATATATATATATATATAATATATATATATATATATATATATATATAATTATATATATAATATTTACCGATACACTAACTGGTAAAGCTCTTTTCAAATGGAGGGGGCATAAAATTAATAAAGAAAAAAAAATTAATTACATAAAAGAAAAATATTAAAATAAATGGAAGTACCGTACCCTGACCCTTGCCTAACGCAATTCCTCAGGTGGGCGTGAAACCGGCGGGGACTTAATAGAGGAAGAATTTAAATATTGGCGGGAAAATATAAAGAAGGTAAGGAGTTCCACAAAACAGATGTGGCTGAAAAGAAGGAGGTACCATAACAAGTGATCCTTGAGTCTCCAATAATCACACAATTTTCATGAGAGACAAGGCACCTCTTGTTCTTCGGGGGCGATACATTGTTTTAGAGATGCTAAAGAGCATTTCTCGAGCACATGCCGTTGTAATACCTATAGAAAAGAGATAGGCGCACCTTACGTCACGAACGCAGAGGAAAGAGGGGGTCTCAAGGAGTCCCAAGAGAGTATGTGGGAGTAGTTTATAAAGCCTCTTAGCTTTTTAGCTTCAGTTCTTAGTCAAAAGGAGGGTGGAACCGGATCCACCCCTTAAATGTGGAGAACAGTATTCCATGCTTATTGGGTGCGAATAACCTTTTATATATACTGGAGTATCTAATACATATATATTATTATTATATTAATATTTATTTATATTATATATTTATAATATATATATTATATTATATTATATATTATATATATATATATATATTATTTTTATTATTATATTATATATTATATATTATTGATGTAGTTATTACCAAAACTCATCCGCATCCGCATTAAAATTGACATCCGCATCTGCCAACCAATATCTGGAAAACATTCGCATCCCTTCCCGCAATTCCACAACTTTTCAACGACATCGCATCGACTTTTTTATGAGATCGGAATGTGATTATATATATATATTTATTTATATTTTAATATAATTATATTTATAGTATATTATATTATATTTTTATATATTATTATATTATTATTAATATGTATATTTTATTATTTTATTTATTATTTATATATATATTTTATATTATTATATATTATATATATTTTTCTATCAGTTTCTATATGCCTTAAAATAGTTTTATGATTTTCAACATCATCTTAACCTTGATTTACTATGTACTCGCCCCAAGTTTGTTTTATAAATTTCTTTGGGCGTAGCAAGGCAGAAAAACTTTTTATCTGAAGCATAATTTATCTCATATAAATTTTGAGTATTAGAAATGTATGTACCATGTTATAAGAGCTATAATTTTTTGCTAAGCCACTTCTGATGGGTGGATGGTTTGGGAAGGTGGATTGGTGGGATCAAGCGGCTGGGGTCCTCGTCCAGCATCACGGAAACTTCAAACTTCAATTTAAAGGCCAAATCGCATATATATATATATTATATATATATATATATTATATATATTATAATATATATATATATATAATATATATAATATATATATATAAATATATATAATATAATAATATATATATATATATATATTATATATATTATATAATATATTATATATATATCAT
Source organism: Trachelipus rathkii (assembly GCA_015478945.1). NCBI lineage: Eukaryota > Metazoa > Arthropoda > Malacostraca > Isopoda > Trachelipodidae > Trachelipus > Trachelipus rathkii. Next base: position 1,568 of record JABUQX010016120.1, on the reverse strand, counting down.
TTGTTGGCTGATTCCGCATCCTCCGGAATGTGATATAAAATCCCCGCATCCGCGGATGTTAGAACAATCTTACACATTTCCGCATAAGCGGATGTCAAAAATTTTGAACATCCGATATCATCAAACTAATATATATATAATATATATTATATATATATATATATATATATATATAATTATATATATATATATATATTTATATATATATAATATATATATATATATAATATATTGAAATAAAACCCGCAGTCAATTTGTTTATTTGGATCTAATACGTGTGTAAGTGTGAAGAATCACTGCAAGGAGTTTATTTTTATCTATACAAATTGGGAACTGCGTTTTATTGCAGTAAATCTTACATCTATACAAATTATACTCCGATCTTGAGTGGTCTCCTTACATGGGTCCTGTGTTACTTTTGAACCCGAGTGCAGCGGAGAATGCGGTGGCTGATGGTATCTGCCTGCCGGGATAGGCGGTCCCTTATTCCATTATGAGCAACTCTTTCATAGGTTTAAGTCGGCGTAATCTTTTTAAGCTTGTCGCGGTCCGAGTGGTAACATCCTGCGCCTTGGCATAACCGTTCGCGAGGGCGGGAATTCTTCCTGGTAAGTGAATAGAATCACAACTCAAGGAGTTATTTTATATAGTATATAGTATATAATATATAATATAATATATATATATATATATAGTATATATAATATAATATTTTATATATATATTATATATATATATATAATAAATATATAATTATATTCGGAGGCCTAACATTATTAATTAATATTTACATTATATTAATATAAATATTTAAATGAATTCATTATAATTATCATGAAACTCATTATGTATATATTAACTAAACACACCCTGCATTTCCTTACGAACTAAACTTACTTCTGAGAAGTCTCGATGTTCAGAGACGAGACGTCTTCAGGAAATCACTGTATAGTAGGCTTCTCTTCTGTTGTAAATATTTTTAAAAAAAAATTATTTATGTAAAAACTTATAATGTCCAAAATAAATCTTTAGAACCTTGGAAAAATGCAATGCAAAGCTTTTAAGCATTTTATTATTATTATTATTAATTATTATTATTATTATTAATTATTATTATTATTAATTATTTATTATTTATTATTAAATTATATTATTATTATTATTAATATTATTATTATTATCATTATTATTATTATATTTATTCTTATTATGATTATTTTATACACAATTGGTTCGGTAGAATCGTTTACGTCCGCCTTTTTACTGAACAATTCAAGAAAAAAAACTGTTTTTAAGAAGTCAAAATTTTGGAATTTGGAAATTTTTTAAAGTTGCGTAACAACCACCTGCATAGCGGAAGTTACCAGAATTGTCATTTATTTTGTTAGTTCAGAAAAGGACAACCGTAAAATGTTGCGCTCGTTATTTTTCTTAATTCCCATTACGTTTTCGAATATTTCAAGTGATTAAGGCCCCCCCCCCGAATTACGAGCAAATGTTGGATAAATCCACAACATTTATTCGCGCAAGTTACCAAAATACGGAACCCAAATAAATGTTTTTTAAAT
>JABUQX010016119.1:20000-32265 GCA_015478945.1 Trachelipus rathkii | reverse complement strand
GATCAAACACAGAAGGAATACTTTCGGGGTTCCAGTAAAAAAGATAGAGGTAAGTTGGTAAATTATTGACGAAATGTATAATTGATAGGAAGGAGAAAAATACTGGTGTTAATTAGAAAACAGTACTACTGCCAGCGGGGTTTTGTTGGAAACCAACGTGGAATTTGTGAAAAGTAGTATAAGTGTATTGGGTTTTACAAAAAGAGTACTAGGTTTTAGGGCCATATTTATGGTCGACAGGTCGATTGGGAGTGCTTCCCAGATTTATGGCCAAATTTGATCAAATTAGAAAAACAAGTAACATTACGGAGAATTGAGGGAGAATACCTTTTAGGTATTGATAAAAACTTTCCAGGCGGAAAGTAAAAAGAAAACGCAATGGAGCGGCCACTCTCTAGTGGCATAACTGGATAAGGTAAAAAGGAAGGATCCGAAGAGTGGACGGATGAGAGAGAAAAAACAAAAAGCGTTTTATGGACTTAAAAAGAAAGAATGAAGGAATCGGTGGGAGTTGGCGTTTCCGGATTCACCAAAGAGGCCAAACCAAGAGAGGAACCCAATGGATTGGTATGAGCTGTGTGTGGCAGGTAAACCAATGAGGGTGAGAGAAGGTGAGCTTTAAATTTCACATTTTCAATTTCAATTCTGTGAGAGGGAGGGCCTACACTATCCGAAAAGAGAACTTCTTGCAAATCAGGGGGGAAGGTTAAAGTTTAGTATTTATTTGTTCGGGTTCAGGAGATCTTTTATTTTATTTATAACCGGACACCGACCTCTGTATTATTATACATACTATTTGAAATTGATTGATTAGTAAAACGGAACGAGGTAATTAGATATTGTAAAGGGAGTACATTTGTGGAGGTGCGTATTATCCGGGTAAAATAACATTTTTGCGGACACTGCGTCAAGGTGCCATAGGAGTGAAGCAATCAGGGAGGGAAGAAACCAAGGGTTGATCATATGTGCCCTTCCTGGAGGGTTAACCATAATGAAAATAGTTCCCGGTGGAGCGGACTCCCTATTTATGTTTGAAAGCTGTCTTGGAGGATGTGCAGGTACAGGGTACCGTAACACGAAAATCACAAAGTGTTTAGAGAGACATTGATGAAATCACTCAATAAGAAGATCGGAAGTTGTATGGTGTAGAGAAGGAAAACAGAAAAGGTCGTTGGAAGGTATTTGAGGGGCATTGAGAATGGCCTGGTAGAGAACCGGTAACCAGGGGAAAGTGGTGTTAGTGGCAGTGACATGATGAGTGGAAAGATATACTGGTTGCATTTCATATGTACGTAGTGCCAGTGTATAACCTGGTTCCAAACAGTGGGAAAGAAAGGAAAAAATCTTGAAAAGTGACCCACATACAAGGTGCTGTGGTTGCCACATTTTTAACCCCTTAGAAATGAGGAACCATGTAACAGTAATAATAGAAACATCATGGGTGATGACACTCCCATCTCAGGAAGAGGTTACAGCATGGGAGGAAAAGAGGAAGTAGAGATTCCGAAAATAGTAAGTGAGGATCCTGAAACAAGGTGCCAGTTATTGGTACGAGAGTGACGACAAAACATAATGCGGAGGAGGTGCCAATATTCACGATTTATGCAACCAAGGGAGCTGGCAGGAAGGTTTGTATGGTGGGTACGCAAGTGTGCGGTTAGGATAACAGGTGCAATATAAGTCTGAACAGAGGTACAAGGACTGAGAAGAATTTGGCATATTCGAAGGGAATGGTCAAATAAAATTCACTTAATGAAGGTCCCCACTTAACAGGTATTGTGGAGGTTGATAACATGGGGCTGTAGAAATTGAAATTTAGTACTTTGGTTATCGGCGGGTGGTTGTTACCATGGCTTGTGGTACAGAATGTTACATTCAGGCACATGTATGCTGTTAAGCATTGAACTATTTGAAGGGAAGTAGAGGGGCTGAACTTGGAACTTATGGTGAAGGGGGATAATTTTGGCCAACGGTGATGGATGCAAGATATTTAAGTTGAATAACATTCTGACAACAGGTGAAGAGTGTATAACGTAATGGTTCAAGGGTGGAGGTGTTAAGATAACTAAAATCGGTTTCATTGAACATCACTAGGCTGCAAAAGACAGGATCAGAGGTATGTAAGGGACCTGAGACAAAGGTTGAGAAGGAAGCAAGTTGATAACGAAAGGAAGGATGTGCTTCTTAAAAGAATTTTTTATCGGTATCGAGACGAACTTTCGAAATGAAAACGGGGTGGCCATTTTGTATGAAGAGATGAACCAAAGTATTTTTAGCGCAGTCATGGGTTCCAACAGTTTGGTTAAGTTTGGTGGTGGTAAACCACATAGAAAAACATAGCGTGGCCACGTTATGGAAGGGACAAGTTAAGGAAATTGGTGTCAATATGTGTGGGCAACCCCGGAGAATTGTTCATCAGTGGTAAAGTAAGGGTTGAGAACTTTGTCCCCAAAGGGATCAGCTAAATTTAAAAAATTCGACCATCATGTAGGTGATTCCCACCTAATTGTGGGAAGATAGAGGGTCCAGGAACCCGTTTGAAGTTGTTAGCAGTGGATGGTGGATGGCCGATGCCCAAAAACAAAGGAAGTGGTAAACGTGGGGGCTTTTTTGGGGTTCAACATTGGACCATTTGTAGTAAGTTGGGCCGGCGTGTGGAAACCGTAAGGATAAGAGATACGGGCAGGAGGTGTTGGCCGGGACGCTTTCGGGAAGATTCCCAAGATGTTACCCAAAGCGTTTTCAGTGCGGTCACCTTATAAAGGTGTTGGGACGGATTAAACGGGTGGAGTTTTAGAAGTGGCTAGGTTTGAAAAATGCTTCAGGGGAGTATGGAATAGGAACCAACATCTACAAAGCCAGGCCAAGATTTAAGCCAGCCGGTGAGAGAACGGGGGCTGTGGGAGCGTTGGCCAAAGATATGACCGTTTGACATAGAATTTCCCTGAGGAAGGTATCATTGGAGAAATAAATATAGGATATAGAACAGTGTAACTGGCAAGGAGCGGTGCATGGTGTACGACAATACAAAAGCACGCAGAGCTTTGGAGTGTATACACCACGAGATTAGAGAAAAAATATGATGGATGGAGAAGGAAGGCAAATAGAGAAAAGGAAGATAAAAAAAAAAAATGGTACCGATATATATAGCTATAGGTAGAGATCAGCAGGAGAAGTGGCGTGAAGGACACCCAAAAATTTGGTTGCCCGTATATGCGGTTAGGGAAGGTAGAGAGTATAGAGAGAAAAAATTGTAAATTAACAGAGAGAATAGGAAAAGGTACTTATAAAACAGAAAAAACTGAGCAGAAAAGATAATGAGGACCAAATATACCATAAACTAGAGTTATTTTCAGAGGAAATAGATCGTATGAGACAAATAAATAAAGGAGATATAAAAACTAAAAGGACTTAGCAAGAACACAATTTACTTACTACAATTATTGAGAAGAGGGTATTGGGACGGAAAATTACCCAAAAGAGGAGTATTATGAAGGAAGGAACAAAAATACTATATCCAAGTATGAAGAGAGGGAATGGGATAACCGAAAAAGGGACATCAGTTTAGAGGTGGAGAACAGAGTGGAAGAAAAAAAAAGAAAAAAAAAGTACCAATAAATTTATTTAACAATAAGCTGACTATGAAATACACGATAAACATGAGCAGAAACATAACCAGGTAAGATACTACCAAAGAAGGCAAGGATCGAAAATTAAAAGGAAGCTTGGTTTTGTTTTGAACCAGGATGGCAATGAAAGAAGGGAGGTGGGCAAAAAATGAGTGTAGAGAGCGGATAAAAAGAGAGGAACTTGTAAGGTAGAGACTAAAGGAGAAACACCAAAAACGAGATTCAAAAAAAAAAAAAAAAAAAAAAAAAAAAAAAAAAAAAAATAAAATACGGTAATTAACAATGAGTAAAGATTGAATCCTAGAAATTTGACTAGTGAAGTTACGTGACTGGGTGGACCATATAAGGGCAAATAGGTTATGGAAAAGTGATTATATATAATAATATAATTAAGTATTGTTAAAAAATACAACTAAGGTTTATTACGAGAAAAAATAAGCTACATCATTATCAAAAATCAGTGACGGAAAGATAAAAAGACGATAGTAAACTATCAGAATATGGACAGAGAAAGAGGAAAAACCCAACATGATGGAATACAGGAGGATGGACTCTAATTTAAAGGCAAAGAAAAAGGTGGACATCAATGTCAAATACAGTATAAGAAAATAGAGAAGGAAACAAAATTGGGAACTAGAATATAAATTCGACCAAACAAATGTCAAATAAACTAACTTAGTGTAAAGCATTAAGGCAGTGAAAAAAGTGCTGGTCAAAAAAATAAAAAATAATATATGATAGAGTATAATATAGGAAGATAGATATTGAAGGATACATTAGATGAAAGCAATGATGAATAATGAAATATGGACGTGAGGAGCAAAAGAAAAGATTATAAACCAATCAAAGATCGTATATAAAACAATACCATAAATGAAACCAGGTCGAGAGGAACCTGTGCCATCATCTATATCCGAATGAGATGGAGGGAGAGGGGTTATGAAATATATGGAAAAAAGAGAAAACTAGAAGGCAAACGGAAAGAGGAAAAAGGGCAATCAAACATGGGGAGAGACAATTGAACTATTATAAGGTAGAGAGTGATATATATTAGAAGGTATCTGTATGAAGCTATAATGATTGTGTAAATCTTGGGAAAGGGGAGTTTGTATGGGTAGGTTGGATAACAGAAATGTCGGATTAGCGAATATATTCAAATATTACACAACAACATAAATACACTTAATCGCAAAAATTGAACTACGAAAGGATATTAGTGGAGCGGGCAAATTATATCTTGAATAGGTAATTACGTAGAGGAAGGAAGTCAAGTGAGAAAAAAAAGTTACAATTACGTAGTAACAAATAGAAATAAGGTATCCAACATAAAAAATCTTAAGATAGAGGTATAATTACAAACAATTAATATAATAACTTACAACAGGCTCATATTTGGATTACATATGGTTTGGAGAAAAAAAATATAACGAACAGAGGTTCAGAAAAGTAACCATCATGGGAAGGGTATTCGTGTCCCCGTGAAATAACGTAGTGAGTTAAAGTTGGGAATATATGATGCATATATAAAATAAAAAATTAAAGAAAAAAAAAAAAACATGATTTAAAAGCTTTTCGTGATAGCAAAATTGATCACATAGATATAATCTGACGAGTTGACGAAACGTCTCGCTAATATTTAATTTATTCATACAGAATATTAGATGGAAAGTTAATTATCGTAAAATTTACAATAAAGAGATGAATATTTGTATTAAAGAAGAGAATAATGAGATAAAAGGATACTTTATAATAAAAGTAAGTCTTCGAATAAACGAGACAATATTAGAGAAAAGCAAATATATAAAAAAAAAGAGGAAAGGCTTAAGAGATGAAAATTAAATAACGGAAGATCATAATTATATAGAGATAATATAAGTTAGGGTTAGATAAAAAGTTACAAGGAAAAAAGTGAAAAAAAAATATTATAGGATAGAGAGTGAAAGATTGAAGTAGGTAAATATATAAAAAAATATGTATTATAGAAAATTAATAGTTAAGACAAATTATATATACGAGAAATTTTCTTAATAAGGAAAAATAGAGAGAGTAAAAAGTAGGCTGCGATTTAACAAGATTTACAGAGAGAAAAAGTGAAAAATAAATTATGAATTTGAAAGTAAAATAAAATATTAGAAAGTTTCAAGTAAACAAATAAATATATATTATAGAATAAAAAAAGTATAGGTGCGTTCAACGCAAATTAGAAGTGCTAAAGTAGAAAATAAGATTGTCAATTTATTTAAAAAAAAAATAATATTAGTCGTAAAATAGGTTGATACATTGAATCCTTGGGGTATTTGATATAAAAGTAAAACTAGAAATAATAAGTTTATGGTACAGATAGAAGTTAGGAATATGTATAGTTAAAAAACAATGTAATCAGATCAATATTAAAAAAAAATAACTATTGTTGGTTTCTTTAAATAGTAAATATAGTATTGGGGTTTTCGGACGATTGACAAAATTATTTGATATAACGTTGATAGGGAAAATCGTTAGACAATTTCAAAAAGTTGCGTTAAATGATTGAAGGCAAAAAAATAATGGTTTGTTGGAAAATTAGGTATTTATAGTTTGGAAAAACCGTAGAGTGAGAGAAGCAAGGGATTTGAACAATGGTTATGCACGAAAGGATATGTATTTATCTAATATTAATTAATTATTACTTATTTATATTATTATTATATTATTATCATATATTAATAATTATATTATATTATTGTTTATGATTATATTATTATTATTATTTATTATTATTTATATTATTATTACTTTATTATTATTATTATATTTTTTATATTTATATTTATTTATTATTTTTTTTATTATTTTTATTAAACTTCATCTTTATTTTTATTAGTTATATTTTCGTGTTCCGAAATGGCAAGATACGAAAAGTGGTTACGCTAAATGTTGGTTTGTACGGATGTGAGTATAAGGTTGAGCGGCTACGATTTATTATTTTATTATTATTTATTATTATATATTAAATAGTTAGTAATATGATGAAATATATTATGATATTATTATTATGTATTCATTATATTTATTATTTATTATTATTATTATTGATTATTATATTATTAATAGTATGTCTTACTGACCTTTGAAAATTACAGATAGATATTAAAATAATAATATTAAACTGTCCATATTCTTTTAAGGGACCGGTGCAAGGGACGGTATCGGAAAACCCTGGCTGCAAGAAGGCCCTGAGTGCGTACTGTGTGGATTCCGTGCAAGGGTTGGGTGTGCGATCCGAGTGGCTTATGTGGGAAACCTGAGGTGTAGCGGCTCCTATAGAGTATTGTGGAGCACCGGGTGGTAGTGAACACCACAAAAAGAAGTGAGATAGGAAAGGTTGGCCCGGTAAGCCTCCCTATAATTACCGAAAAATCGGAGGGTGCCGGATATAGGGCACTTCCCCTATAAATAAAATCTAAGAAATCGGAGTGTGAATTAAAGTACTCACTGATGATACCGAAGAAATCGGAGGGTTGGCAAGTTAAGCGACTCATGCATTATCCGTATGAATCTGCATTCTGACTTTCCCCAACTCCTTGAAACATACATATTCAAGCAATGCAAGTTCAATAGCAACTCCACTTACCCATTTATATTTATGCCAACTCCTTTTATTGAACCATGTGTTTCCTTTTCAAACCATACTTTCTATGTTCCCAGTGGGATCTACGGGAAATTCTAAACACTCAAAGTTACGTACTAAGTAGATTCCTTAAGTACTTCTATGAAAAATGGTTTGATAAAGAAAATTTGGTTTAAAGGTTAATTGCCCTATTCGAAAATTTATTAGTTGTGTAACTACAAGTAAAAAAATTTCCTTTTTTTAGGGGATTAATAATGTAGGTATTAGTTTAGTAGAGTTAAGTGAGGATTCTATATATAAATATATATATATATAATTATATATATATATATATATAGTATACTGAATATGATATTAATTTATAATATTATAAAACTATAAATAATATATAAATATAATAATATTAAATACTATATATTTATATATATATTATTGTGTGTAATGTATATATATTAATATATATAATACTAAGTATTATATATTATATTATACTATAATATATAATATATAATATACTATAAATAAATATAATAATAATAAGTCTATAAATATTACTAATAATAATAATATATAGAAATATATTATATAATAAATTACATTTAGGTATTATATCTATTCTATTTAATTCTAATCATGTATAGTATGTGTATGGTATATGTATATATATATGTATATGTATGTATTTGTGAATGTGTATTAATATGTATGTATTGTGTATGTGCGTGGGAAAAGCATTTTATATAACTGCGTTATTACATACTCTAATTTAAAAAGATCATACAGAATAATTATATAATATTATATATATATATAAGTAATAATATTTTATCTTAATCATATATAATATAATATATATATTATATATATAATTATGGGTTATACTGGTATATTTTCTGGCTTGTTATAATAATGAAAACAATATCTGGGTTTTCTTTTCTCTGAAACCCCTATAGAGACGTGACCCTTGCCTGGGGCTCAGTATACCCTCCGGACAGCACGTATCTTGGTGGAGCACGGGCAAACACAATAATATATGATATATATATAATATATAAATATTATAATATTTATTAATTATTATAGTATACATATATATATATATTATAAAAATATAATATATATTTAATATATTATTATAATATTATATACTACTCACCTATCTTATATAAAATATATACATAAGTATATATATATTTATTTTTATATAATATCATATATATATACTTATATATATATATACTAGTATATATAAAATATAATATATATATATATATTTATATATATTTCATGATATTATATAATCAATAATATTGTCATATACTACCTTATATATATATACTAATTAATATATACTATACTACATATATTATATATATCTATATATATTATACCGTTATTTTGTACTACTTATTATGAGTAAATAATATAATAATACAGATAATCATATATAAAATATGTATATATATTATAATATATATATATATTAATATATATATATTATATATAATATTATATATATAATATATACCATTATATATATAATATCAATATATATATGCGAAACTATACTATACTATAAAAAAAATAGATTATATATTATATATATCGATATATATTATATATTATAATATATTGAATAACTAATATGAATTTATATATTATGATATATATATATATATAATATATTATATATATAAAATAACGCTTTTGAAAAAGTTATTAATTATATACTAAATATATTAATATATATATATATATAATATATAATATATATATAGTTATACTATATAATAATAATTATATATATGAAATATTTAAATTTATATTTAACTTTATATATTTATATATATATATTATTTATATTAACCTTGTTATTTTATATTTTATTTTTTATATATTATTATTATCGTATATATATATTATACTTATTTATATATATATTTATTATATTATTTTTTATATTAATTTTATTATATATTATTATATTATTATATATAATTAAAATATATTTTGTTATCATATAATTTTTTATTATATTATATATTTATTATATATATTTATAATATTATATAGTATTATTTATTATTATATATTTATTATAATATATGATTATTATATTAAGTAATATTATATATTCACATTTAATTATTATTATATATTTTATATATCGTATTATATAAAAATTTATATATATGTATATTTATCTTATATATTTATATATCTAAATTTATATTTAATATTTTATAATATATTATTTATATGATCTTATAATATATACTGTAACTCATATATAAATAAATATTATTCTAATACCTTTATTACATTTCTCTTTATTTAATTTTTCATGCAGTAAACTAAAGTCGCATTTCATTTTTCAGTTCAATGATCAGATACTGTAATAAAAATAAATAGACAAATAATTACCTTGTCTACATAGTGGAACACAAGATGAGCTACTAATGGATATAATACGATAACGATAAATATATTAATTATAATATATATTAGTATTATTATTACTTTTTTTTATTAATTTATAATATAATAATCTCTGCTATGTTAGTCTTATAACTCTAATTGGGTCACTAGTTATTTCACATATTCAGATACCATTATCGCCAATTTCAGACTCTTGTTGAATGGAGCATACCTCTTCCTCACTTATTCTTTAATTTAATTGTAGGTGTTCTCATATCTCAGTGAGGTTCATGCTTATTCTCCAACTTTATTCACTTACTTTTTATCATCATAAACCTAAATCTATCTTAAGCTGCAACTCTTAAAACTTCATGTTCACTCAATGACTAAAAATCTACCATTCTATCCTCAACTTTCATTTTCTAAAATTATAGTTATGCTATCTTAACATCTGTTTTAGTTATATCTATGAGTATTGCCTCGCGGTCTACAGCTTTCCGTATTCGTTCTTAGTCATTAGATATAGTATATATATATATATATATAATATAATATAATATATTATATATTAATTTATTATTAATATTATATCTTTAATTAATATTGATATATATATATAATATATTTATGAATGAAATAGTAGCTAATCTTTTATACTATAATGTATTTATACTTAAAATATATGAATGAATATAGAGGATGGGGGGATGTTTGTATTCACAAATATAGGAACTTATATAATATTATATATTATATAAAATTTATTATATTTATAACTATAATTATATTATTAAGTATAATATATATATTTTATAATATATATATATATATAGGTATGCCTTACTTGTATGCGGCTTTGCCATTAGACTGCAGAGAGCAGGGATGAGAAGAGAGAGAGAAAATATTTATTTTGAAGCACTCTTTCAACAGGAACAACCAGCACTGAATTTATAACTTTACTACAAGAAGTTAAAAATCCAATTATCACAGTTATTATTATTTTATTATTCAAATTATTTTAATTGCCTGCTCAGGCTCAACACAGAGAGAGAGAGAGAGAGAGGAGCAGAGAGAGAGAGAGAGAAGAGGAGAGAGAGAAGAGTGGAGAGAGATAGAGAGAGAAGAGATAGAGAGACGGAAAGAGGTGTAGAAGAGAGTGAAGAGGTAGAAAATAGAAAAGAAATGGAGAGAGGTGGAATATATGATAAAATACATGTGAAAATAAAATCAATTTAATATTTTTTCTAGAAATAAATATTTATAATACACATACATACCCTAGGAATAAAGCATACATAATAAATTAAGTATGAATATAAGAGTATTATGAATTAATCATTTAAAACTAAATAATTATGAATCCTGGTCTCTATATCGCCATGTGATTGCATATCCTATTAATAATCCATTATATAATAATTTCTATATACTTCTCTTATTTCTTCATATTCTAATTATAAGTTATCAATGGAGTGAAAATTGACCTATACACTTTCCTTATACTACTTTTTAAATATGACACTCATTCTTTACTAGTGCAAACCCGGTTCTTTACTTATATTGTGAAATACTCCTCAGGACATGACTACTGGTTAATCTTATGCTAGTCTTAGTGAAAACACTATCCACTTTCATAGTGTGAACAAATCTGGGGGAATCATATATAATTATTAGTATAGAGGGCTCAAATGGATAAGATGCTAGTTTCTACATGAAATGGAGTAAAATAAACCTCTATTACCTGAGTGTATAACTCTAAAGTGGAACTATACATCACGGGTGAAAGCTATTGTGAACGCCGAGTAAAATAGTTTTCTATAGTGCTCTAAGGTAACTAAGTAGTTTTACTTGAGGGCAATAGATAATATGGTAAAGGATAAATAGTATATGACTGAGCCTACAACACTGAACTAGGCGAAAGCTACTAATAGTTAGGGTAGGATGTGTATATATATATATATATATATATATATAATAGTATATTAATATATATAATAAATAGATATATATATATTAATATATTATTAATATATATATATTAATATTAATTAATTTTAATATATATATACCATATATTATATATAGATAATATATAATAAATATATATTAATATATATTAATATATATATTATATTAATTTAATAATATTATATTTATTATTATATATATATTTATATATTAATATAATATTATATATATATATATATATATAATTTTGATGTTTGTTATTGTTTATGCGTGATTGCCATTTAGACTGCACAGAGAGAGAGTGAGAGAGAGAGTAGATAGATGATGAGAGGGAGAGAGAGTATGAGAGAGAGAGAGTGAAGATGATTGAGAAGAGAGAGAGAGAGTAGAGAGTAGAGATAGAGTAGAAGTATAGAGAAAAAATTTAGAAGAATTTTTTTTTATCTCTACATCCTAGTCATTATTTGAGCATGTCTATTACACAAGATTACTCACTGTATAGTATTAATTCATGAACACTAAAAAAAAGATTAAAATGCTTAGATTTTCCATGAAACTTGCCTAGAAATTTTTAAAATGAAACTGTATTGAGTCAAAATATAAAAAAAATAAAATCTGAGAAATAACCCTGAAAAAAAGTTAA
>JABUQX010016119.1:0-10000 GCA_015478945.1 Trachelipus rathkii | reverse complement strand
GTAAGTTAAGTTTAAGTTAAGTTAAGGTTAAGTTAAGTTAGCAGTAAAAGTAACATTTTAAAATTTGATTTTATCAGATTACTAAAACTGATATTTAACATTTTGTTTTGTAAATTTCTTTTGAGTTGTCCTACATTTGAATTTTTGAACTTCACAAGTTTCCTTTTTTTTTAAATATTTTTTCTTTATATATAAAATGATGGTAGTAGATATCGTCGTTTTATGACACTTTTGTACGGTCCAAAACAATTGGGCATATCATCTACAATAGAATCCCAAATGGGCATATCACGAGTGCCTAGTGTCAAGGATGAGATGGGTAGGATGTGTTTTATCTCAAGAAAACCCAATCCAAATAGGGGTAAAAGGGTGTCACGGGTGAGAGGGATAGAATGTGTTTTGTATCAGCAAAACCCAATCCATTACCTAACATTTCATTGATTAAAGATTTGGATATAAAGTAATACTACAATAATAATATATAATAATGAATAAAATAATAATAATACATAATAATAATAATAATTAATAATAATAATTATAATTAATTAATAATAAATAATTAATAAAAAAAAAAAAAAATGTACAGTGGGGAACTCCCCATCTCTGCCAAAAAAAAAAAAAAAATCAAATAAAATAAATAATACGAAATATCTTTTGCATAGAAATACAGCTTTCAGTTTCATGCTTTTTAAACATATCACTCTTTAGCTCTCTTTATATAATACGTGTTAATATACTATATAATATATATATATATAATATGATATATATTATATATATATATATATATATTATATATATATCTAATATATATATATATATATATATATATATAATATATATATACTATATATCATATATATATACATATTAATTATATATATATATATGATATATTTTATGTATATATATATATTACTATATTATATACTCTCTATATATATATATTATATATATATCCGTATATATATATATTATATATAGATATATAGATATATTAATATATATATATTCTATATATATATAATATATACTATAAATATATATATAGTATATTATATATATAATTATATATATATATATAATATATATATATATGATATATATAGTATAATATAATAATATATTCACTCTATATACTATTAAATACATATATATATTAATATAATATATTAATATATATATATATACTATATATAGGCCTATATATATTATTACATATATATATTATATATATATAAATAAATATATATATATATATATATTGATATTATATATAGTATATTATAATATATATATATATATATATAGTATATACTATAATAATAATATATATATTGTATATATATTATATATTTATATATAATATATAATCAATAATATATATATAATATATTACTACTATATATAATATATATATATATAAATATATATAATTATATATTAGAATTTTTTTTTTTATATATATATATATATATATTATATATATATATTATATATTTACATAATATATAGATATATATATATATATATATTATATTATATATATATATATATATATATATATATATATATATATATATAATAAATAAATATATTATAAAATATATGGTCAGCGTCTGGATTAGCCGTTCATATGTATCCGTGTATAAACTATTTAATGCTACGGTTTAAAACGGAATACATTGCGGAGATGGCTGGTCCACATGCTGTCCAGAAAATGTATTAAAAAAAAAAAAAAAAAAAAAAAAAAAAAAAAAAAATCTCAAAAACTACAATAGCTACAGCGAAAAGGAATACATTTTTGGAATCCTGGTAAAATTTCACATAGAAAAATGTAAAAAAAAAAAAAAATAATAAAAATTATTGTAATAATTATAGTAATAATATGATTAGGAGGCCTATTTAGAGACCTTTTATTGGTTTCTCGGTAAAATAAATAGACTTGTATTAATTTTTTTTTTTCTTTTTATAAAAATAATTACCAAGGCTGTTTACCGCCCCGATGGCAGAGTTCGGGTCTCTCACGGCCTCGTGGGAACTACGGGCATGGTAGAATTCATTTCCCCCCCCCGGGGAGGGTCTCCGGAACGCCCGCTCTTTTGGTATTTGGGTTGTCGCGGGGGTTCCCGCCCCTCCCCTACGGGTATGGAAAACATCCCCCTCTATGTTCCCCGTCGGCTTCGAAGCCCCCTAGTGTGCCGTATAAAGCAAAAATTTTTATTTTTTTTATTTTTTTTATCACAATTTTCCTAGTGAAATCTTTACCAGGATTCCAAAAAAAAAAAATGTATTTCCTTTTCGCATGTAGCGCTATTGTTAGTTTTTAGGATTTTTTTTTTTTTTTTTTGTTCTTTTTTTTTTTTTTTTCCCTTTTCTGGACCAGCATTGGACCAGCATTTCAGCAATGTATTCCGTTTTACTGTAGCATTAATAGTTTTTTAAGATACATTTGACGGATAATCCAGACGCTGGCCTAATATATATGTATCATATAATACTAATATATATATACTATATATATATAATATATATCTATATATATATATATATATATATATATAATAATATATATATATACTATATATATATAATATATATATATCGTATATATTATATATATATATATATATGGGTCCTCATAAGTTTCATGGTGCAGTGGAGATAAATGTTTTTTTTTTTTATTTATTGTTATTTTATATTATTATTATTGTTATTATATTTTTTTAAATTGCAAAATTTTTGCCTGTTAATGAATGAAAATAATGTTATCCAGCGTTGATTCATTTATTGCATCCTCGATCAGTATAGGTTAGGTCCTGTTTTACTGCATCCTCGATCAACGTAGGTTAGTGTTCGTTTTACTTCCCTCTAAGTTCAGGTTATTTGTTTTGTTTGGTATTCACAAAATCTACATATGAAAACAAAACCCAATCGGACGTATTCCAAAAAACATTATTTATTACCCTACCTTGAATTCTTTCATTCAGCAGCACTAAACGCCGTTTTCTTTCTCATGCAAAATCAGCGTTTTGGCTTACTTTGTCAATTAATTTTTAATAATTTCATAATTCGTAGCTTTCTCGTTTACATCATAATTAATTGCTATTTTACTATACAAATAATATATGAAAAAAACAAACTTATTTATCTGCACCATGAAACTTATAAGGTCCTATATATTTGTGCTTTCAACAAACGCCAAACTAAAAAATCTTCACGAACCACAAATAATTTTTCCTCATATCTATTAATATATTTTCTTAATTTGCTTTGGTTTTTATTTTTATTGTCTTATAATTTAAAATTAAGAGACTCGAGTCAACAAAATATTTTGATAGTTTAAAAATTTTTTGTTGAGGGGTTCAGACCTACTGAATCCCCCCGCTACTGCCTTATATATATATATATATATATATATATATATATAAATATATAAATATAATATTATATATATTCAATTAAATATAAATTATATATATATATTATATAATATATATTATATATATATATATAGTTATTATATATATAATATATTATGGTCAGCCTCTAGAAGAGCCACATCCATCAGCTACTGGCCGGGAAAAAGAAATGCATACATTGCTGGAATGCTGTACCCATTTTCACTCTCAAATGTAAAAAAAAAAAAATAAATAAAAAAAAAAAAAAAAAAATTATATCTGCAAAAACTAACATTTAGTGACAGCAAACAAAGCGAATACATTTTAGCAATCCTGGTAAAATTTAGGTAGGAAAATGTAAAAAAAAAAAAAAAAAAATTATCTTAATAATTAGAGAGTAATATGAGGAAAAAGCCATATTTTAAGACCTTTTATTTACGTTACTCGTAAAATAAAAGACTTTACATAAATAGTATAGGTTAAGTTTTTTAAATTAATCTTAAAGAATACCCAAGGGTATTCCGCCCCGAGGCAGGAGTCGGTGTCTCTCGGCCTTCCGGGAACACGGGGTAGGACTATTTCCCCCTCCAGGATGATGTCTCCGGAACCCCCTTCTCTCTTTGGATATTTGTGTGCGGCGGGGTTCTCCGCCCTCCCCTACGGCGGTATGGAAAACGTCTTGCCCCCCCACTGCCCATATTTAGCAATCGTTTTATTTTTCTCCCCCCCCCCCCCCCCCCCCCCCCCCCCCCCCCCCCCCCCCCCCCGCCCCCCCCCCCCCCCTCCCCCCCCCCCCCTGGGGGGGCGCCCTCTTAAAAACCCGGGACGTCCCCGGGCGGGGCCCCCCCCTCATTTGTATTTCCCCCCCCCCCCCCCCCCCCCCCCGTTAGGGCTGTCTTTCACTCCTCCCGCTTACGCGATCCCCTATAGTCGCACTCAGAGCCGTCCCCTTACACGGCGTCACGTTCTTGCTACATTCCCTCCCCTCCCCCCTCCCCCCCCTTCCCCCCCCCCCCCGGGGGGGGGGGGGGTTTTTTTTTTGTTTTTCCCCGGGGGGGGGGGGGGGGGGGCGGGGGGGGGGTGGGGTGGGGTGTGTAGATGAAGCGGGGGCGGGGGTGGGGTGGGGGCGGGGATGTGGTTAAGTGGGGGTTGAGGGTGGGGTTTTTATGGTTTGGGTACGAGGGTTGGCGATGGTAACGTCAGCAATCACGAACATGCTAAATGAATTTAAAATTTTGTACTACTTTTGCATGTTGGTTATATCATAATGCCCGATCCCTCTCCTAAGTCCTCCTAGCACCCCCCCTTTTTATATGCATTCGTCCCCCCCCCCCCCCCCACCCCCCCCTCCGCCCAATCCAGCCAACGATCTTGCCCCCCATATAACTTTACACCATTACGCGACCCCTGTCCCGTTGCCTAAACGAGTGGGTGTGGCTTGTAAAATATCTTTTCCGTAAGCACTCATAGGTACAATCTGAACACTTAAATAATTTACAATTTTGCATGTGTTAACAGGCGGGGGGCGGGGGGGTGGCGGGGGTGGGCGGTGTTGGGGGGCGGTATGAGCGACCTTGGGCTAGCGCGAGGGTTCAGGTGGCAGTAAGCGTGGGCCCAATCAGGACATTTAAATAATTTAAAATTCTTGCAAGTGAAGTTAACAGGTGTCTTTTTAAAACGTACCCTTTACGATTGCATCATTAACTGCAATCAGAACAATTGAAATTAATTTAAAAATTTTGCATGCCGTTAGCTTGGTGGTGAGTGGTGAGGGTTGGGGCGTTGTATGGTACAGGTGGGCGATTAGTCGGCCAGGGCTCAGGAAGCATTCGTCAGAGTTATGGTGACGTATTGTGTAGGGGTGTGGTTAGAGCGGAAGTGGCGATTTTAAGTTTGATCTTTTATTACATTCATAACTGCAATCAGAACATTTAAATAATCTATAAAACAATAAAATAATAAAAGACAAAAAAAAAAAATAGTAGTAAATAGCATGCTTGCGATTTTAAGTTTGATCTTTTTAGTGCACTTTCATAGCCGCAACGAAACATGTTGAATAAATTTTAAAAATTTGCAGTGTTATATGTTAACTTTTAAGCTTTCTTATGGTTACATTCAGTGGGGTGGGGTGCGACTGTCGAAGAACTCCGAGGTGTGTGAGATGGAAGGGTGGTTGGGTGGGGGATCGGGAGGGGGGTAGGTGCGAGGAAAGGATGAAGGTTTGGGTTAAGGGCAGGTCGTTGTGAGCGGGTGTGGGACGGTTCGTGAAGAGGTGGGGGCAATGAGGACATCTAAAAAATCTTTCACTATGTGACTTCAAATGACTTTCTAATTCATCTTTGTTTTTAAAACTAAGCCCATTACAAAAACGCTACAACAAAGTTTTTCGTAAAACCCTTCTTTTCAGGTCAATTTGCTGTATATTTTGACGTAGAGGTAGTGCTTCTTAAAGAGCTCTTCAGTTTCAAGTCTGTCAATCTTCTCACCATGGCCCACACAACTTAATGAGGGTCTGTCCAAAAAAAAAAAAAAAAAAAAAGGGAAGTGGAGGGCGGGAGGGTGAGGTTTTTCAATACTCTTCAAGGTTTAATAGAAAGTCATTACATAAACTTAAAAATCATCTTTGTTTATTTGTTGCAAAATATCTTTTATGTTTGAACAATTTATATTAAAAAAAAATATCAAATTATGAAAATGCTATTCTCACCAATAAAAAAATAAAAAAATACTATAGTATATATATATATTATTATATATATTATATATAATATAATATATATTAAATATTAATATTATATATATTGGAGGGGGTGGGGAGGGGGTGGAAGTATGGAGGGGGGTATATATATATAAATAATATATATAATAATATATTAGGGTGAGGGTAGAGGAATGGTGAGGGAGGGGGGGGGGGGGATGGATGTGGAAGAGGAGAGGGGAACCCCTGTGGAGGGAGTGAGGAGTGTTCGAGCGGCGGAGGGTTGGCTGGGAGGTGGAAGCCTGGGCGGCGCGGGCGAGGAGTGTGCCGGCGTAGGAGTGGGTGTGTGGGGACGACCGTAGCGGACGGGAGGCGGGAGGTGGTGGACTAAAAAGAAGAGAGCGAGAAACGTTCCTGCAGTGAATATTACCACCCACCAAACAGAAACCACGGACGCACTCTTCCCCAGGTCCACATCGGGCTAGGTTCAAACAGGCACGCGCATAGGAAACTTACCTACTTAACCGGGAATATTATGATGATAAGACAAGTGCTACAAATCATCCGCAGTGGATAGGTATTGAAGAGATGAGACCGCGCGGTCAGGGTGAATGTTGTGCAGCATTGGCTGAGGGTGTGGAATCCTGGGGCGCGCGGTAGGGCGAGGGGAGTGGGGGGGGCGTTGCGTAGGGGGGGGCCGCGCAGGTTCGAGAGTGCGCGACAGATGTGAAATTCACTTAAGGGGTTATTTTCATACTATCACACTCGATGAATGTTCGTCCCGCCCTAGGCCCGCCGCGCCCGCTCCCCCCTCTCCCTTCCCCCCTCCCACCCCACCCTACCCTCCCCCCTACTATACCCTCCACCTACCTCACCCCCCTACTACCCCCCCCCCTAATATATATATATATATACCCCCCCCCTCCCCTCCCCCCCTCCATATAATATATATATATATATAATCATCACTCCCCCCCCCCTTACCTACCCTCCTACCCCCCATATTATCCCCTCACCCCCCTATATATATACCCCCCCTCCCTACCCTCACCCTACCCCTCCCTCCCACCCCTCATATATATATACCCCCTCATACCCTCACCTACCTACCCCCCACCCACCCCTACCCCTCCACCCCCCCCCCCCTATATATCAATCAATCTACCTACTTTCTCCAAATGAGGATGAGATGCATAGCTGCACTGGAAAGAAAAGATAGGAGAAGAATAATAGTCGAAAGAAAGCAGGAGCCTTACGGCCCTGTTTATTCACCCTCAACCCTCGCACCATTCGCTCCTGTCACCTCAGAAAATCAACCCTAGGGTTTCATGGGACTGTTGACAGACCCTTACTGATAGCATCTGCAGTGCCAATAGTTGGGTTCATACCCCTGGCAAGGGTCCAAACCACACTCGCCCTCACCAAAACCCCCCGCTCCTCCCCCCATCACTCTCTATTATTATGATCCACCTTTCTTCTCGACTTCGCCCAACGAATATTCTTTTCCTTCAGGCACCTCCCTTACTGGACTCATCCACTTTTCTTCGATATCCAGCCTGTTTGATTCCAGCTACAACTTAACCACTACACATACCGCTTAACCGAACCGACTATCATACATCCTTTGCCATATGACCGAATAGAACCGCTCAAGGTATTTTCGTTCGTGTACACTGCATCTTACTACTTTATTCCACACCACACAATCTCTCCTAATGTATTAATCGAATCGAATCATTCCTCATATTTATCAATTCTTCTCAACACCTAACCATCGTCCATAAGAGTTGTCCATTGATACAACATTAACTTTAGATCATACCTCTTATTTTTTCTAGTGTCGCAGGGGAGTGGTCGGACTAGCTGATAGCGGCGGGAAGCGATCAGGGGGGAGAGCGAGGGAGAGATGACCCGCTGGCAGGCGAAGAGAGGCGGAGGAGGTTCACTGGAGAGACTTAGTCTCGGGTGGTTGAGCGGATGCACAGAGTTGTAACTGGGGTGCAGACGCGGAGGCGGGCCTTGCCCTACCATTCAAATCTCTCTTACCTACCCACCTCTCTGCATTCATCCCCATCCCCTCTCTCTTCCCCCCACTCCCCCCAACCCTCCCCTCATACCCTAATGATATATATCACAATTCTCTCATGAACTCAACTTAGTCTGTATTAGTTCACCATCCATACTATAAACATCATCACCAGAGACTGCTATCACATATTATATCCTCACCATTAATTACTTTTACTCTATCTAATACGTAGTTTACTTTTACAAAATCACCCCGTATATATTATATATATCACATATATTATATATATACTACTATCCCCTACATCACAATCATCTAACTCTCTCTGATCGCCCTATACATCAAAAACCTAAAATAATCATTTCTCGGTTAATATATAATATGAGTTAATAGTACCTTCTCACTCGTTATTTCCATTCTATACCATCATATCTAATACATTCATTCCCCGGATCACCCCCACCTTCTTTAAATATTCTTTATCATAACCACTATCTCTGCTCCACCATCATGACATATATCTTATGAAAAATAAAAACAAAAGTCTTGAATATTTTATATCATTCAATTCATCCTGCCTATTCTCTCTTTTTTATTATGTTTTATATTTATACATTTTTAAACCCCACTATCACTTCCAACTTCCCCGATTACTATTAATTTGACCAACACGCGATTCAGAAGTATATCTCTCTTTTAGTCATATGCCGCTATTTTTTGATTTGCGAATTCGTAATAGGATTTTTTATCTCACTATTTATTTAATTTTTTTTTTTTTTACACCCGATTATTCCGCAATCATATAAATACTTATAACACACACAGCGTGGCCACCAATATCTTCCCTATTCCAATATCCATAATCACACGCTGTTTGCTGCGAGAGTCATATTTAAACCTTTCCAACACTCCACATTTTGTTACTTTCTGTCTCCCCTCATATCTTTGCTATCCATTATTGAATTCATTATAAAGAAAGATAGCTGGATTGTGTCTTTCACATTTCTGTTCAATTCAATAGAGTGAGGCTGGCCTCCACACATCTCTTACTAACTTCTAAATGCCAACCTTACTTACATTCCCAAAAAAAGAGTAACCGACGCACTTATTACTTTATTGGACTATAAGAATATAATAACTACATGACAAAATTAACTCCTATCATTGACAGCCAAGTCATATATAAATTATAATAACTTAATATTCATATTATAACTTCAAACAGTTTCCCTTACTTTATATACATATAAATTTAAATGTACACATTATGGCCGCGCTCTCCTCCATCATATCTATTTACGTAGAACTCAATTATATAATATATATACCCTCCTATGTAATAATAGCTTGTATATCTCAAATAATATATACTTACAAATGCCATTCAATATACTATTTCGCTCTACCATTCTTGTAGTGCATTCATCACTATATTATATAATAATCTGTAAATTATCTCTATATGTACCGCGGTACGTTTACCATAATTCATTCAACTTTCTGACTCTACTCTAATACCTTACCTCCTTACTAATGGTTGCTACAATCATCCAAAAATTACTATCCTTCTTAATATGCTAACCATCAAACGCCATATATTATACCTTATTTCTACTAACTGCCAATGTTACGCAATGAATTATTCGGATAAGTGTTCACTCCCACACTCTTTCTCACATTAGGTGTGGACTACTATATATATAGTATAATAGTGGGCCGCATACCTTAATAAAAATAAACCACATTTACCATAAAAATAACCACGACCCGGGTATATAAAATAAAAAAATAAATAACACATTGAGAAATAAAAATCCATCAATATTTGCTACCACTATGTGAGTATATTTAACCATATTAATCTCCTCC
>JABUQX010016118.1:30000-35256 GCA_015478945.1 Trachelipus rathkii | reverse complement strand
GAAACAGAAGAGACGTACTTGACCGCAGCCTTGATCTCCTCAACCTATGTGTCAATTGAAAATCTCGATCTATGGGACGTTAATTAAATAATGTTGATAATTGCAAAACATTATTTGTCCTCCACCGTGCTTATGTCTCCTCCGCGAAGACATCGAGCGCGATACTTTTGTTTTCTGTCATCATCCTATATGTGAGCTAGACGAGCAGCTTTCGTGACGCACTCCCATTTGCCAGAAGGCCGAAAATACCTGAGATACGTTCCTTGACGAACGTTTCTCTAATCAAAACATATCTAATAAGCAATCAACTTTAATTGAGATTTTCCATCTTGGCTTGATCAAATTCTCATACTCTCCCGTAAGGTCGCTAAACACAGATACTTCGTCATACCACCTGTACTTAAACGAAAATCTTCATAACTTCTCCGATAGAACGGAACGTTTCAGTCGGCGTAGGGAGTGCCCTTGATCAGCTATCTTCACGAAGCGTTAGAAAAGAGCTCCAGCAGAAGGATGCTTCAGGATCAGTCCTGGCAGGACGATTGTAGTATTTTGAAAGCGGTTATTTAGAAAGCATATGGCATGTAAGAGGGGACGATGATTGTCGTTGGAAGCTGGAAGTGTAGCTCGGTAGCGTTGAACCAGGGGACGAGAATTATTGCGCAACAGCGAATATCAGAAAAGGACCAAGCGACAGTTAAGAAATAAGGAATATTCGAGGCTCAAGAAACATCCAAGCGTTGTGTTAAGACAGCTTTTTACTACACGATATCATCCTTTCCCACAAGCGTTCCCGACCATGTGTGGACTGATATAAAAAGGTAACAGTTGTATGAAAGACATGTTGATTCTTATCGAGTCAACTCCTTCCCGTCGATAGGCCACCCGCCGCCTTCAGGACACCACGAAAAGACTCTATGCATCAATACGCGCCCTGACAACAAGGTTCTCGCATGTGATATCGCTTAACGACAATAGGCGACTCCGAAATCTATTAATAAACGTTGGAAAAGAAAGCACAAAGGATTTGGGAAGTTTCATGTCAGGGTACTAAGTCCAGGGGTAAATAGCCACGAATTATTGAGGACAAGTGAAAACGGATATATATGAACATTTTTTCGTCTAATTCCTGTTGCCTGATCTGGATCCTGTTAATTTTGACCACCAGTGCTTCGAAAATCTATGCCGCCTACATGTTTTTGGAGAAAGAACGAACATGATTGAACTTGAGCTTCTAGAAAAAATTTGTCTTTAACTTTGCGTGATAGATGATATTTGCTAAAATTATTGAATTTTTTTACAGATTATGCAATCTGCTAGTACCCTTTTGATAGTAGCTCTAGAAGAGGTTATCCAATATTCCTTTCAAACGTTAAATTCGTTAATGTAAGCCTTGATCAATGCCGCAGATTTGTACATTTATGATGAGCATCTTTGACGATAAGGACAGATAAATGATGATTTTTGGCCAACAGAATTGGATTCATTATATCAAAATCATAGTGGTTGGAGCGGGATAGACGACCTTTACTCCTGATAAGATCGTTTTCATCCAAAAATAAGTCGAGTCGATTGACAAGGTCAGGAGGATTCGAAATAGAAGGATCAGTTTTTGCCTTTTGAAGAAATTCAATTTCCTTAGAGAAGGACTCTTTTTGCATGACTAACAGACAATATAGCAAAGCTCTTGCATCACAGTCAATGTGCTTATGTTTAGTATAAGCAAAAAATTGGAAAAGAAGTGCACAAACCCTGAGAAGGGACCCTAAACTCGAAAATTTGCTAAAATCAACCACAGGAGGGTTTCTTGCTCCTTGTAAGACGGCAAAAACTGGAGAAGTTGGATTATCTCCTGTTTCATTCAGTTCAAACTTAGGCCAATATGAAGGATCTGAAGCCAACCATTCAGGTCCATGACACCAAAAGGACAGTTTTTTATGAAACTCAGAGAGAGACAGACCTCTAGTAATTAAATCTGCAGGGTTTTCCTCTGATCGAACATAGAGAAATTTTGCAGAAAGGGAAAACTCTTCTTTCAGAGAAGAGGTCATGAGGATTATATCCTGAATACGATTTCGTACAAAAATTTGCTTGCTTTTTTGTCCTTTATTCAAAATCCAGAACAGTACGATTTGAGAGTCAGAGAAAATATTAAGAGAAGAGAATTTGACCCCTTGTAAGCTGTTGAGAACCTGAGGCAAGCATTTCAAAGCTAAAAAAACGGACAAAAGTTCCAAACAAGGTAAGGTCCTTTTCTTTAAAGGAGCAACCTTCCCTTTGGACCATAGTAGAGATGGGCCATTAATGTCGGAAGAAACATAAACCGAAAAACCATAACATTGCGTGCTGGCGTCGCAGAATATATTCAAAGTTAAATTGGAGTCGAGGGACTCGAAACAAGATCGTGGGAACGAAATTTCCTTAAGAGAAGATAAATCCTGACTGAGCTTTTCCCATGATTTCTTCATATCAAGTTCGATTTCATCATCCCAGTTCATCTCCTTCTCCCATGTCTTCCTCATCAGTAAACGACCTCGGATAGTTACCGGAAGAAAAAGAGAGAGGGGATCGAAAATCTTAGAGATTTCCGACAACAACTGCCTCTTGGAATTAACAATTCCAAGAGTAAAATCACTTAGCTTAAGCGAATCGTCTGACGTATCAAATAAATATCCTAACACTCTCTCCTCAGCACACTGATGAGTGGAGAGCTTATTCTCATATGAAAATAAGTCTCTGAGATCAGGATGATTGGAGTTCCACGATGCCAAATTGAAGCCTCCTTCACTCATACGAGTGTTAGCTTGATGGTAGATGTCTGTCAGAACATCTAAAGATGAATTTGTATAAATCAGATTATCCACATATAAATTATTCATAAGAATAGATGTACACAGGTCAAGAGGATACTTTTGAGCGTGATGTTTAATAACCGCCCCTAGTACATAAGGGCTAACTGATAAACCAAATATGATTGTGGCATAACGATAGGTTTGTATCACTCCACCTTCAGTCCAAAAAAAAAAAAAACCTATTTCTATCCTCTTCCAGTTTGAGGCGAATTTGAAGAAAGGCTTTTGAGATGTCTGAAAGAACAACATATTTGTTGGTACGAAAAGAAATAAGAATACGAAAGAGAGACGCCATCAAATCCACTCCTGGATAAGACGCTTGATTCAATGACGGGCAACCACCAACCTTCAAGCTACAATTGAAGACCGGCCTGATTTTTGTCGTAATTTGAGAAGCTGTTTTGATGATCGGACGATGAGGAATCCAGATATATTTAGTAAAATCTTTAGGAGACACTTGTACAGTCTCTATGATTCCTTCTCTCAAATACTGCTGAAAGACCTCTCCATAGGCGGAAGTGAGGCCTTGACTGTCAAGCCGTTTCTTAACGCGATGAAGAGTGGCAAGTGCCACTTGATGATTAGATGGGACATCTTCTAAAATATCTTTGTACCACGGAAGTTTCTATCATGGTACTTGCGCCTCTCTAATTCTATGCGCTTCATGAAATGTTTCGGATGAATACGTGCATCGATGATCCCGTTTGATCTAGATTTTCTTGATGCCAAGAGATGACTAATTGATACAGCATGTCTCAAGACCCAATCTAGATCAGTATTCTTATGGGTATATAAAAGAGGATCAAAATAAGTAGGTGATGGTTCTAAAATAAGATTTACGATATGATTTGGTGTTTTCACGAAGAATTTGTTGAGAAGAGACGAGGACAAAGTTTTGTTGTCCTTTTGTCAAATATCGTTAGTATCATCAATCCTAGGATCAGAGTCACTACCGCCGAAAATGATGGATTCTTGAGACGGAGTTAAAAAAGACTTTACAGGTCCAAAAGGAATTGTTCCATGGCATGTCTCTAAAGCCCTACCCTTTATACAAGGAATAGTACATAAATGTTTAAAAAGATAGAGTACATCAATGCCTAAAAGTCCATCAATATTATTGACACTATTAGTATGTTTACCAATATAAAATTGATCTGCTACGTTATGTCCATTCCAAGAGATATTATGAATGGCCCCCATAAGGCCCTTCACGTCAAAACTCACATCTAGTTCAGGATCTATCAAAACAGGCACCTTTATAAACTGTTGACAACAAACATTAAGTTCTACATCTATAGAGCGCATAGACCTAACCTGTTCCCCCAAGAAAGTTTTAACAGTGTTGTTATATACAGGAAGAGTTTCAAAACTGACTCCTAGTTTAGAAAGTATGTTGTTATTAAAATAGGAGCGCTGTGATCCAAGATCTAGAAGAACTCGGACAGTTTCTGTTTGTTATCTTTTCTCACTTTCAAGGAAAGAGTTGGTAAAATATGATTAGAAGAGGAATTTCCAGTATTAATGCACAGGAAGTTCCTGTTTTGGTCGTCAACATCAGAATTGTCCTGAGATGCTGAAGATGTAGACGGTTGTTCTTCAGAAGTGACTGCACGATTATTGCTCTTCAATTTTGCCTTTGCTCCAGTAGGGCAGAGAGCTGTTATATGAGCACTGTTTCTACAAAGTCCACAGGGACGACTTAAACCATATTTCTTAGCAGGACAGCTGTTGGCAGCATGTTTGGAACTGGAACAATTAGCACACAAACCCAGCTGTATACATTGCTCTCTCCTATTTTTAGGAGTGGTGAAGACGGTACAAGAAGTCATGAAGTGATTTCCCTGACATAGTTTGCACGGAGTAGCAGCAGTAGATGCAGATACATACTCGTCCTTCTTGGGCGAATTATCTGACTTAATAGAAGATTTCTTCGAAATTTCATTAGATTTGGAAGAAGTGTTATACGAAAAAGTTTTCTTTGTTGTGGAAGAAGAGGAACGAGATGGATTTTTACTAAATCCGGAGGATGAAAATTTAGCCTTCGTTTTCTCAAGAGATTTTAACACATTGTTATAATGAGAGAAAATTACATTAACAGATGGATACTCTTCTTGAGTAATGAGTTTAAGTTCACGAATAAAATTGGAAGGCAACTTATCGACTATGAGATGACTTATCAATTTATTACCGGCCGAATTTTCAGCCAAAAAATCTAAATCGAACTCTTTAAGTTCGTGAAGGTAGGCTCTTACTTCTGAAATGAAAGAGCGAACGTTGTCTAATTTTTTTCCATCTAAGATAGGAGCCGCGTCTATCTTATGGAACAGAGAATCTATAATAAAAGGCTTATCAAGGTACAAATCCTTCAATATTTCCATAGCCACAGAATAATTTTCATCTATAT
>JABUQX010016118.1:17500-25000 GCA_015478945.1 Trachelipus rathkii | reverse complement strand
TAGAAGGCTGAAAATTGGAGATGATATAGAGGAGTTAGGAGTAAATATTGATACGGATTCAGAATTCGGATCCGGACACTGAGCACCGCGAGCTATCTCCAGGTTGCTGTGCCGAGTTAAGTAAATATAATCTGTTATAATTAATACAATAATGGATGTCTTTATATATGTTGTCGCGATCCACGTCCGTAGATCTCGAAATATGATGTTTTAACGTCCGCTTAGAAGGCGTGTCTGCGGACACCATTTAATTATTCTTTGTGCTTTAATTTTTGTTTTCAATATAAATTTTTTAATTTATTTTCAAATTTTTATTATTTTTTATTTACTTTTAATTTATTTTGCCTTAAACATTTTGTTTTTATTAAAAAAAATTACGCTTTTCATGTTTATAATGTAAAATATTTACGTTTTTACACACTCTAAAGCAGTAAATCAGTAAATCAGTAAATCAAACCACCCACCCTACCATCTCCACCCAATCTATGATCTATTGATTTATTGATTTAATGATCCATTGATTTAAGTCATATTTTGTATTACATAACACAAAACGTTTATTTATTTTTGTTTTATTTGTTTAAATCATTTTTGTTTTAACTAAATTTTTTATTCTTTTCATGTTTGTAACTTAAAAAAACTTGTACTTTTACATACCCTAAAACAGTAAATCAGTAAATCAAACCATCTCACCCCACCCCCTCCCCCTCTGTCCGCCTTCCCATGATATATTGATCTATTGTTTCATATCACATTTCGAGTATCATTTCGAATAAACATAACATAAAATCAAGTTCTTTATATATAAAGAACTTGATTTTATGTTATATATATACCCGAAATCGAAAAATCGATTCCCGAAAAATCGATACGTGTTCGTCGCTGCCCCCTAAAATTGAAATGCTCTTAGAAGGCTGAAATTTGGAGATGGTATAGAGAGGATAGGAGTAAGTAGGATACGGATTCGGATTCGGATCCGGATCCGGATCCGGATCCGGATCCGGCACCGGTGCTATCTCCGGTGTGGGTGAACCGGAGATGCTAGTAAGAATTGCATATAATAAATACGATTATTGGTGTCTGTATGGATATATATGTTTATCGGTCCCGATTAGATCATCGAATGATGATGGTGTGTAAGTCTAAACGTAAAGGTTGTCATGGGGACCCCCACAAGAGAAGATCCTTCAGTTATGAAATGCCACGAGAACGCAAAACAGAAAAGATATAGAGATAGGAGAGAGAAGGCAGGAAGGATGAAGGAAGGAGCTAAGAAGGAGACAGAGTTGAGTACAGGAGGTGCTGGAGCCGGTTGCGTCGCGACTGAGTAGTATAACCATTCGCTTAGGCTCAAACTTCGGATATTTGTTATTGTTAAAATCTCGTTTTCTTTTATAAACGTCAACTTAAATATATGTGCTATTTTATAATTATAGTTGCTATTTTTCAATTTATTGCTTTGTGATTTAATTCTGTTTTCGAATTTAAATTTTTTAATTTCTTTCAAATTTTTATTTTTTTTATTTATTCTTTAAATTTTTTTTTTAAAACAACGAATATATGCTAACCTAGCAAAGTTTTTACATTAATACAGCTAGCACAGCATCACGCTGAACTAAGACATATAATGTACAACACAATCTAACACACCTTAAGCACGAATAACTGTTAACATTAACAAAGTTCCACACTTACCGAACAGTAAAGTAACTAACGTAGCATACAAACGTAACCTATTCACACCTTTGTCAAGCCCATATCAACATATCATTAACAAATTTTAACATTGCGTAATATTTAACAAAAACCTATCATAACCTTGTATAATTATCATTCTATACTGACAACGAATATTGCTAACGTAACAAATTTTCACATTAAATAAAGGCATACATTAGCCATCACCCGGAACTAATTAATGTCAAACGACAACCTAACACACCTACGCACGAACAAATTACATAACATTAACAAAATCCATACTAACAACAGCTAAAGTACACTAACACAGCGTACAAAACGTAACCTATTCATACTTTTTTCAAGCATATCTCTAGCATATCAATTATAATTTTACATTAACATTGTAATATTTAACAAAAATCTATCATAACTCCATCTAATGTATCATACTAATTTACGGGGGGGGGGGGGGGGGGGGGGGGGGGGGGGAAATATATGTATAACGTAACATAGTTTTTACATTAACATATTAATACTTTAACAAAATTCATCATAACCTTACCTAACTATCATAAGTCCCCAGACGAATAAGTTGCAAAGCATAAAAAGTTTATCTAAACATAACATAAAAATAAGTTCTATGAATAAAATATCATAGTAAAGTGTAATAGTTTACTGATTTTAAATCACTAAATCAGAAATTCAGTAAATCAAGCTACCCTCCCCTCCCCTCCGCCCCCTTTCTCCCACCATCCTATGATCTATTGATCTACTGATCTATTGTTTCATGTCACATTTCGAGTATCATTTTGGATAAACAAAGCATAAAATCGTTCTTTATAAACTGACCAACGAATATATGCATAACGTACAAAGTTTTAACATCAAATAAAGCTAAATCACATCATAACCTGAAACTAAGATATAATATACAACGACAAACCCTAACATACCTTACGCACGAATAAACAGCCAACAATAACAAAGTTCCAACTAACATTGCATACAGAACGTAAGTTATTCACACTTTTTCAAAATATCAGCAACATATCATTGTTATTTTTACCTTAACATAGTAATATTTAACAAAAAATTATCATAACCTTACCTAATTATCATACAGAAGACGAATATATGCTAAGGTAACAAAGTTTTCAAATCAATAAAGCTAACATATCATAACCTGAACTAAGAATGCAATGCACAACAACAAACTTAACATACCTCACGTATGTAATCTGCTAACATTCACAAAGTTCCCTAATATCAAAGGTAAATAGCGAACCAGGACATTACAAAACGTCAATGTCAATCCCCACTTTTCCAACATATCAGCAACAGCTAAAGCAGTATTATCTAAGAAAATCCTTTAACAAACTGACCAATCTATCAAAGATACCAACATTCTGAACCGATGAGATTATACTACCTTCATCAAAGTGCCCTCATATAAAATATAACATCATTTTGAACTATGAATAAAACGTTAGACATTAGCAAAAATTCTCGGGCAAACCTAACATTAATCAAAAAGCTTAACCTAAGCTCACGTTTCTAACACATAACCAACAGTTAATACTGTAATATCGTACGAAACTTATCATTTCTTTAACAAATCAGCGTTAATTTCACATTGCCACAGTAATATTTAACAAAACGTAACAGAAATTAAACCTAGCCTAACATATCTAACACTTACAACGGGTGAAAACCTACAATAGGTACTAACATTTGGAACATACGAATAAAGACATTAACATTTGCGACCTATGAATAAGTTCTCAACCTACCCCTCATTACACAATAAAACTCAACCTATCCCTGCTTTTCAATCATTTCACCAGCAGCTAAAGCATTATTATCTAACAAATTCCCTTAACAAAGTGTCCAAAACTATCAAAGTCCCCAAAACCCCCCCCCCCCCACCCCCCAACCCCCCCCCCCCCCCCCCCCCCCCTTCTTGAACTATAAATTTATTTTTTTTTCTATTAAAGTGTCTTACATATCAAATATAACACCATTTTGAACTATGAATAAACACGGACATTAGCAAAAATCTTGTCAAACATCAAAAAATAGCCTGACGATCATACAGATAACGAATAAACGCTAGCCATAATATTTCACTAACTAAAAACGCCTAAGGGCCGTACTACTACTACACATCTACACTACTACTACTACTTACTACTACTACTACTTTGACTACTACTATACTACTACTACTCTACTCACTATACACCACCACGAAAATAGATTAATAATAATAAATAATAATATAATAGAATAATAATATAATAATAATAAGAATAATAATAGAAAAAATTAAAAATAAATAACAAAAACTATAATAAATAACAATGAATAAATAATAAAAATAATAATAATAATAATAATAATAATATAATTAATAATAATAATATAATAATAATTAATATAATAGATAATTGTTATGTAAAATTAAATGTATGTTAGAGATGTGCTGACAAAGTGTGATATAGGTTACGCTTTTTGTGTGCTACTGTTAGCATACTTTCACTGTTCTGTATGAACGTTGTTAAGTTTGTTAACAGTTTATTCGTGCTTAAGCTGCTGTTAGGTTTGTCGTGTGATTACTTATTCATATTCTTATTTCAGAGTCGCATGCGTATGTTAGTTTATTAATGTAAAAAACTTTGGTTAGCTTAGGATATATTCGTTGGTCAGTGTATAAAGAACTTGAGTTTTATGTTATGTTTATCCGAAATGATACTTGAAATGTGATATGAAAAAATAGATCAATAGATATTGGAAGGGCCAGAGGGGGGGGGGGGGGGGATGTAGAGGATCTGATGGTGGGAAATTACTGATTTTCTTATTTACTGCTTTAGGGTATGTAAAAGTACAAGTTTTTTAAGTTATAAACATGAAAATAATCAAAAATTTAGTAAAAACAAAAATGATTTAAAGAAATAAAACAAAAATAAATAAAAGTTTTGTGTTATGTTATACAAAATATGACTTGATTCAATAGACAATAGAGATGCATAGATCAATAGATCGTAGATGGGGAAGGGTCGTGAGGCAGGGGAGGCTGGGGAGGCTGATTACTACTTGATAGAGTGGCAATGTAAAAACGTAAATTTTTTACGTTATAAACATGAAAGCTTAAATTTTTTTTTAGTAAAAACAAATTGTTTTAAGCAAAATAAATTAAAAATAAATAAAAAATAATAAAAAATTGAAAATAAATTAAAAAATTTAAATTAAAAACAAAAATTAAACACAAAGAATAAATTTAAATGAAACTTATAATACAAAAATAGCAAACAATAAATTTTAGTTGACGTTTATAAAAAGACAACGAGATTTTGAAAATAGAAACATCAGTTTGAGGCTAAGCGAATGTTTAGTAACTCAGTACCCCACCGGCTCCAGCACCGGTGCCGGTACCAACTCTGTCTCCTTCTCAGTCTCTTCCTCCATCCTTCCTGCATCTTTTTCTGTTTTGCGCTCCGTGCATTTCTTCTGGGGAACCCCCCTCTTTGGTGTCCCCAGACACCCTTTACGGACTAACAACCATCATATTCGAGATCTACGGGACCGATAACATATGTAAAGACACCGAATCCGTATCCTACTTACTCCTATCTCCACTATACCATCTCCAAATTTCAGCCTTCTACGAGCATTTCAATTTTAGGGGGCAGCGCTCCCCTATGGAGGCGCACGGACACGTAACGTGCGTGAAAATCGATTCCCTAAGGGAATCGATTTCGACTCAAAATCGATTCCCTTTGGGAATCGAGTATTCGGTTTAGTAGGGCATAGGTTTAGCCTCCCAAATTACGAATATATATATATATATATATATAATATATAGTATAATATATATATATATAAATATATAATATATATACACAAAAACTATTTTTCTTATATATATTTTTATATATATAGATATATATATATATATATATATATATATATATATATATATATATATATATATATATATATTATAATATATATATAATATATATATATTTAATATTTAATATAATTTATATATTTTAAATAATTTATAATTTAATATTTTTATTTAGTTAATATATAATATATATATATATATATTACTTATATTATATATATATATATAATACGCTATTATATAGTATTATATATATTATAGTATATATATATATATAATATATATATATATATATATATATATATTTATATATAAATATATATATCATAATTAGTATATATATAAATAATATATATAATATATATACTGATATATTATATGATATATATATATATATATATATATATATATATATATATAGTAGCATATATATATATATATATATATATATATATATATATATATATAGTATATATCATATATACCTATTATATATATATATATATACCCGAAATCGAAAAATCGATTCAAGGGAATCGATTTTGAGTCGAAATCGATTCCCCTTAGGCGGAATCGATTTTTCACGCACGTACGTGTTCCGTGCGCCTCCATGGGGACGCATGCCCCCTAAAATTGAAATGCTCGTAGAAGAGCTGAAATCTTGGAAGATGGCCATAGTGGAGATAGGAGTAAGTAGGATACCGGCATTCGGTGTCAGTTTACATAATGTTTTTATCGTCCCGTACTGATCCTCGAATCTGATGGTTGGTAGTCCGTAAAGTCTTCCCGCCTGTGCAGTAACATTAGTGATACTGACACAAGCCTATACGTGACCATCGATATGACGGCAATGATCGCGCGTACTGCATAGATCATGAAGAGCCGCGCGAGAAAACAGAAAAAGATGCAGGAAGGAGGGAGGAAGAGACTGAGAAGGAGACAGAGTAGGTACCGGCACCGGTGCTGGAGCCGCGTGCGGAAATATAGAAGTATACTAAACATTCGCTTAGCCTCAAACTTGTTTATTTCTCAATTCTTTTTTATAATATATCGCGTTCTCTCAACTAAATATCTTCTTTGAGCTCGTTATTTCCCCGTGTTATTTCTTGTGTCAAGTGTAGTGTTTGTTTATTGTGTCTTAATTTTTTTTTTTAATTTTATCTATTCTCTTCTTAATCTTTTCTTTCCACTTTTTTATTATTTTCTCTCTATTATTCTAATCTTTATTTTGCTTAACAACAATATTTGTTCATTTATCTAAAAAACATTAAGCTTTCATGTTCTCTCGTCTCCTCTCTTTCTCATAACGTCAAATACACTTTACGTTTTCTTTCTATACTCTAAAGTAGCTAATCAGTCTATTTTAACGCCTATCTCCCCTCACCCTCTTTACTCCCTCCCTCCCTACTCTCCTCCATCTATGCTTACTCTCGTTCTGTATCTCCCAGATTGGATCTATTTATCTATTGCAATTCCAATTCATATTTTGCTTCTGTATAACATAACACAAAAGCTTTCATTTCTCTCTTATTTTTGTTTTATCTTCTTATAATCATTTTCTTCGTTTCTTTCTATACTCTAACATTTTTTCTTGCATCTTCTTTTTCACTCGCTTTTAATTCTCTATACAATAAAACTCTGTACTTTCTCTTTTTACTATACCTAAAGCCAGTACATCTCATTATAGAAAATCTATGTAAACTCCCATCCCCACCCCACCCCCTCCCCCTCTGGCCGCCTTCAATGATGTTGCATCTGTTGATCTATCTTTTTATTAATCACATTTCAAGTATTCATTTCGGATAAAACTCTCTATAATACACTAAACATCAAGTTCTTCTATAACTACTGACCAACGCCCCAAATAGTATGCTAACCGGTAACAAATTTTTACTTCCTTCTTTTTT
>JABUQX010016118.1:10000-12500 GCA_015478945.1 Trachelipus rathkii | reverse complement strand
TCGCCTCGCCGATTTTAGTCGTTCAGGTAAGAACGACAGTTCTTTATTCATTTCCTCATCCTTTCTTTTAACTTCAACTAATAACCTCTCTCTCTCTCTCTCTCTTCTCTCTCTCTCTCCTCTCTCTCTCGCTCTCTCCCTCCCCTCTCTCTCTCCTCTCTCTCTCTCTTCTCTCTCTCTCTCTTCTCTCTCTCTCTCTCTCTCTCTCTCTTCTCTCTCTCTCTCTCTCCTCTCTCTTCTCTCTCTTTCTCTCTCTCTCCCTCTCTCTCTCTCTCTCTCTCTCTTCTCTCTCTCTCTCATCTCCTCTGCTATATTCCCTTCTCCGTTCATTTATTATATTGATTCCATTATTTCTTTCACTGACGTTTTTTTTAAACAATTTATTCATTTATTATTTATTTTACTTCAACGTTCTTTTTTTTCCTTGTTTTTTTTTTCTTTCTTTTTTTACTTCTTCTTAGTTCCTTGCTTCTCAATTCACAGTTAGAGCTGAACTTTGAAATAAATAACCATAACCACATACCTGAATATATCCAGAAAAATCACTTCCCCAATGCTGCTTTGCCGCCTTTTCCAAATCGCCACTTACACCATTTCAACCTCTCTGTTCTTAATGATGAATTCTATAATATGTTTTACTCACAAGAAAAAAAATGTGTGGTTGGAAAGGTGTCTTGGTTCCAGGAGCCCCTGGCTTTAACGTAAGTAATCACGAATAATATTCCAAAAGTGGAACAAGGCAGTGCTTAAACATTGCTTTTGAAATTATAAATATATATATAAAAAAAAATCAATAAACGAAAGTTAAAATAACAAAAAATTCTTCAATCGAGTCCATATTTTTTATTATCTATTCTAAGGAAATGAGAATAAATTGGAGAATATTAGGGAGTCATATATATATAAATATATAAATAATATATTATATAAAATATATATAATATATAATAAAAAAATAGAAAATAATAGGGTGTATATATATTATATATATATATATATATAATTCTCTCTTTATATTCTTTCCAAAATATGACTATGATAACTTTGAAATATTTTATTTTTATTTTAGAATTAAATTTTAAGATCCAATTTGGAACTAGAAAATAATAATAATAATAATAATAATAATAATAAATAATAATAATAATAAATGAATTCAATAATAATAATAATAATAATAATAATAATAATAATAATAATAATAATAATAATAAATAATAATAATAATAATAATAATAAATAATTATAGCAACATTTCATCCGGAAATGAAACTTTTTTCTCACAAAAGGAAAGAAAATAAAGAAGAAAAAATTAATCCTTAATAATGGTAAAAATAGTTCAAGAATTTATTATATATATATATAATATATATAAAAAATATAATAATATATATATAATATATATATAGTATATTTATATTATATATATATTATATATTTTATAATATAATAAAATTTAATATATATATATCTATATATATATATAATATAATATATATATATATAATACTATATACTATATATTATATATATAAATATAATTATCATATATATAGTATATATATATAATATATATATATAAATATAAATATATATATTAATATAATATATCTATATTATGATAGATATATATATAGGTATAATATATATATATATAATTATATATATATATATATATAAATATATATATAGAATATTATATATTATATATTATATATATAAATATAAAATAATATTAAATATAAATATATATAAAATATAATATATATATTATATATAAATATATAAGAATAATTATATATATATAATATATTAAATATATATATAAATATATATATAATATAATATTATATATAAGATATATATATATATATATATATATAATATATATATATATATATATATATATATATTTAAATTAATATAATATATATACTATATATATATATATATATATAATAATGTTTCCAGTGGTGGGCAAAGCCCGGGTGTCTACCATATTCACCAGAGTTAAGTTCCCTAATGGGAGCTAATTTAAAGTTTAAATACCGAAATGCCCCGATACACGCCTGTCTGAAATTGCCCAAGTCTTTGGGAAATTAGATAAAGGAAGAAGGTTCTAGGCTCTACCAGTAGAATACATGAAAGATTGAGCTTACGATCAAGTCTGGGGTTAAAGAGTTGGATAGAGAACGGATGACTGTGTTGATTGGCTGTGTTGATTGGCTTGTACAGGACCCACTACGGCTCACAAAGAAGCGGCCACATTAGGTTTAGACTGAGGGAGAGAGAGAGTTACGAGACCCGGGAGCAGATAAGATGAAAATCCCTAGACTCACCTTTGCAAGGTGAGCTGTGTGAGTGGAAGCACCCCAGATGTGTGAGGAATTCTTATAAAGATCAAGAGGCTAGGGTGGAGTGAGGAAATTGTTCAGGCGCCTCAAAATACCCAACCTCTTTGAAGCTTCTTCAGACAAAGTAATTTGATCCTTCCAAATCA
>JABUQX010016118.1:0-5000 GCA_015478945.1 Trachelipus rathkii | reverse complement strand
GGGGAGATTTGGTAGATATGAGTTTTGTTAAAGAATTCGAATTCACAATGTTCAGAGACCCCACCGGAAATTCCTATCCACATATTCATCTTGGAATAGTAATCGGAAAGATTTAAGACGAGATCTTTCTAGAAGTAAAAAAGACAGCATTGAAAGGTTGAGAATGACGGGTCGAGTCACGATATGAGGAATATATAGTCTTTTAATGAATATAGGAAGTAATATAGTAGATTATAAGATAGTAACTCTGGACACTACGATTAAACAGAAAATATAGAAGAAGTCGCCCCTATATTATGAGCGATCTAAAGGAATAACTTAACGATAATGTAAGCAAAGAAGGAGAAACCCAAATGAGGGGGGCTTGGAGAGCAGACGCGTGCCTATACCCGTCAAAATTGCTTTGGATATTCAGCGCCATCACCAAGTCTCCTCGTAGTTACCTAAGGCGGTTATTATAGTAAAGTATATCGCCAGCTTAGACCTCGAGCGCCGATAAGCTCGTACTGCATCGGAAAGAAGAGAATGAATTCCAGGAATGATCTAAGAAATGAGTTGAGAAGAGTTTCAAATCTTAGATAGAATACAAGTAAGCTATGTAGGCGCGTGGATAGTTTAGAAGGATCAGAGCGATCTTTTTTCGGATATAGGTACATTTGACGTGCTTCCAACACTGAGGAAAGTGCGTATTGAGACATAGAGAACATAGTTGGTGAACAGTGGGCGTGTGATTTAGTCACGAATGCACAACTCCCTCATAATTCGGGGTAGAATCCCATCCGTTCACCGCCTTTTTTTAACGTCTATTAGCCCATCACCCGATCATTAATCCAGGCAAAGGCTGACACCTGAGAGAGAAGGTAGGAGGAGATATCCGAGAATCGTCCAGGTTAGTTTAAGTAAAATAGGAGGGGACCGAAGAGATGCCGTCAGTGGAGTGCACAATCGCTTATCAGATGGCGTATATAAGGAGGGTAGGGAATGACATTATTACAGATAGTGTTAGAATGTTTTTTGGCAATGTGAGTCCAGAAAGGTTTCAATGTTAGGGGATCAGTTAGTGACGCCACTTTCGTTAATGAAAGGCGTCCCGCCTTTGCTCGTCGAAGAGCTATCCTGCAACGATTTTCTAGCCAAAGGAACTTAGCAAGAGTGCATAGGATAACGAGAAATTTTTCCACTCCCGCGTATTCCTGATGGCCAGAGACAAGCACGATCGAACCATGGATGTTGTCGAAGAAAGAATGAACCTGTTCATCCCATCAACGATTACCAAGCTTGCAGAAGTCGAAGCGTCAACAGAGACAAAGCAGTCATTCCAGATTTATTAGTTAGCGTTAGATAGCAACGCTATGCCCCCAATTCTCCCGATATCTAAAAAACGAGTAGTGTATTGAGAGAATGTATTAAAATAAAGATATAAGATGTGGTCAGATTATCGATAGGAGCGAAATGTTTTAAGAGAGAAACAATAAATTAAAAGAAATTGAATGTGTTAAAAAAAATTATATGGACTAGGAAAACCATAGGTCAAGTGTGTTCAAGAAATGGTTAGGACGACCGGAATGTTTGGGTCTTTAATTAGTTGCTCCAGATCGATGAGAATGCTGAATGATTCGCCTCCTCCCCACCTAAATCTGTATGAGAGGACCCCAACCCAACCACACATTCAGTATGTACATTGAAATCCCCTAATATATGGAGGACCTCATGTAGGATGAAAAATATTAACATATTGAGAGTATTGAACTGTGACAATTTTGAAAGTTATTTGTATATATATATATATATACATCATATATATATAATAATATATTATATATATATATAATATATATTATATATATATAAATATATATATATATAATATATATTATATATTATATATAAATAATATAATTATAATATATATTAATAGTAGATACTATATATATATATAATATAATAGATATATATTATATATAGAATATATAACTATAATATATATAATACTATAATAGATATACTATAATAATTATATTAAAATATTACTATATATAAATATATCTATAGTATATATATATATCTATATATATAGTATAATATAATACTATATATATATCTATATGTTATATATTATTAATATATATATATATTAGGTTTAGGGTAGTAATTATTTGTAAAATTATATATATATATATATATATGATTATGGTATTATATATTATAGTTTTGGGGGGGTAATGTTTGTATATTATGTGTGTAAGTATATAGTATTTAATATATATATGATATATATATTATATTATTA
Organism: Trachelipus rathkii; assembly: GCA_015478945.1. Taxonomy (NCBI): domain Eukaryota; kingdom Metazoa; phylum Arthropoda; class Malacostraca; order Isopoda; family Trachelipodidae; genus Trachelipus; species Trachelipus rathkii. Next base: position 2,710 of record JABUQX010016118.1, on the reverse strand, counting down.
TTTATAGTGTTATTATTGTTATAGTTATTTATATATAGGAAAGGCAAAGTTAAGCGTAGAGTTCAACTTTACTTGAAGGTATAGCGGCAGTTGAACCATAGGAAGATACTTGAGGAGTTTTTTTTTTTTTTTGGGGGTTGTTATGGGGGGGCAAAATGCCAGAAAGACGTCAGGAGAGGAACCAGGAAGATTATTGAATTTCTACGAAATAAAGAGGTTTTTAGTGTCACTGAGAATGGATTTTTTTGCGAGAATCCTAGATGAAATATAAATAAAAATGAGTTTCTGAAGATTGAAGACGACGGAGACCTTCAAGATGGCAGTGTTTCCTAAGGCGAATATCATAAGAACAAACAGAGTTATAGACCAAAGTGGAATATACGTCTCCATGTTATTGAGAGAATTACCTCTGACCCCTCCCCACCTCGCAAGTAAGCAGTAGTCATTCCATGGGGAAATCAAAGTACACAACTGCAAGTCCGATCATTTAGCAGCACCGAGGTGCCAAAAACGTTTTCCTCAAAGTAGGTGGAGTCCTTCATGCGGAAGGGAAGGGATCCATAGAAAAGGTGATCGGAGGTGCCCATTATATATTATATACTATATACTATATAATATATAATATAAATATATATATATATATAAAATATATAATATATATATACTATATATTATACTATAATATATATATATATATATTATATATATATAATATATATGATATATATATATACTATATATATATATATATTATATATTAAAATAACCCAGTTGTCGGAAAGTTTTTATCGTTTTAATTTTATATTACTTACCTTCTTTGTTTTTAACTGCCTTCCTTGCCGAACTGGTTTCCCGTTTTAGCTTTTAAACTTGAAAAGGGACGTACTCCGGAAAAACCGTTTGCTATAATTTCTTATTTACTACTGGTTATTAAATAAGTATATATAAATATATATATATATAATATATATATATATATATATAATATATAAATATATATATTATATAATATAATATTATATATATAATATATATATATATATATATATATAATTTATATATAATAATTTAAAAAAAACATTTTACTTATATCCGAAACTTTTAAATAGTTTTTGCTTCATATGTATTATGTTTCTGCTTCAGATATTGCATATAAAAAACAAGCTTTTAAACTTTGAAGAATTTTCATCTAAGGAAAAAAACTTTCCAGCTTACTTTGTGTTGCTTTGAATAAATATTTCTGAAAATTGTCAGACAAGTTTGATCATATAATTATGAGAATCATTTCCAATTTCATAGATTATTATATTATATATATATATAATAATATATATATATATAAGTATATATATATATTATAATATATATATATATAATTATATATATTATTATATATATATTATATATATATTATTATGTATACCCTCTCTCTCTCTTTCTCTCTCTCTTCTCTCTCTTCTCTCTCTCTCTCTCTATATATATAATATATATATCATATATATATATATATAGATAATTATATATATAGTACACTATATATATATATATATATATATATATATATATATATAATAATACATATATATATATTCTATAAAGAACCAAAACTTCGAGATATTAATTAAATACGAGTCATGTCAATACGCCTCAATATAATGCATATCGTTATTCTAAAATCTACGGTTTTATAGAAGGTTTATTTTCATGGTTTGCGCACGATAAGTGGGAGATAATGGATGTATCGTTCTCGTTCGAAACACAATATGAATCATCTTCCGGAGGGAACAATAGTTTACTATCTCATATAATGCTTAATCATCTATAATATATTTATATATATAGTACTATATATATATATATATATATTATAATATATTATATTATATATATTATATATAATATATATAATATATATATATATATATATATATATATAATATTTATATATATACTAATATATATATATATATATTCTTCTTCTTTCTTCACCTTCCTCTTTGCCCCAAGATTGGCGGTAAGGTGCTGCTACAAGCATCGGAAAAAGAAAAGCAGTAGGAGAACATGACAACGTCGAAAAACCCAGCCTTACCGGCCCCCTCTGTACCATTAATTAGTGATAGCTCGTCACAGACAGAAAATCCACCTAGAGCATTCATGACCCGACAAGACCCTCACTTGTTAAATCGTCAATTTAAGGTCACCCCTGCCTAGGTGCCACAACCATGCCCCCATACAAACCCCCGCCACCTATCATGCATCTTTATTCTCGCCCTGCCAAATCTCAATTCTTCTCCTTCGACATTCGTTCACGTCAATCTCACTTTTTCTCTCAGGTCTCCCAGCCGTCGTTCCCAACACACTCTCCACTATTCATCCTTAACAAACCGACTTTCATTCATCCTTTCAACATGACCAAAACCATCTCAACATACTTCATTTTATTCTCTCATTTAACCCTTCTTCACACCACACCACTCTCAAATACGTTCTTCCTCCTTTTATCAATTCTTTTCACACCTAGCTGCCCTAAGTGTCCATTAAACACATTGAAACTTTAATCTATCCTTCTTATCCAACCATGTTAGTCTCACTACATACAAAACACAGTAAACATACCTCATGTTAAGATCTCTAGCGCACATCAAACTAGTCCCTTACATCACCAACGATAATTTGCACAGCAACCTTCCTCATTCACAACTTATCTCTC
>JABUQX010016117.1:22500-23747 GCA_015478945.1 Trachelipus rathkii | reverse complement strand
CTTGTCACCCCAGTTCTGATTCTGTTTCTCTATCTCCGAAATGCTTCTTCAATCTTTACTCTCTTTCTACGGCTAATTCTTACCTCTGTGACTCGAACCAACCATGCTGCGAGTATCACTTCTCAAAACTTTTCGAAACTTTTGATCAAAAGCGTGTGACTAATCGTTAGAAAGAACTAATCTTTGGTTGAGAACTACAACAAATTGCTTAGAAAAAAAAAACAAAGCAAAGTACAGCAATGAACTGATGAGAAGGTCATGTATTCTCCCTTTTACTACTTTAGTTCCCAACATAGGAGTACCGTTCTAGTATCTTAATCCCTACTGAAAAAAAAAAAGTATTTTCTGGGAAGAAATGCCGGACCATTTCTCACATATGATCAACTTAAAACTTAAGACTGCATTGCACCCTTTTCCTCTTTCTGCGCTACTCCTTTTTTAGAACATAGGAGTACTGTTCCAGTATCTTAATTCCTATCTAAAAAGAAGTATTCTTTGAAAGAAATGTGGCTGAAGTCTCTAATAATTACATCCGAAATCCAATTAAAGAACATGCAAATAGAAATACCTTATCTAAAATATTGCAAAAATAAGTTCTTAATCCACTAAATAATTCTAATAGGACACTGTTATCTTTCTCCTCTCGTCGTTTTGAATCTTTCTTTGGCAATTTTGCTTCTCCGGAGTGGTACTTGTAGCCATTTTCTTCCATCTCCCATTTCTTCCGGAGGGGTACTTATAGCCCTTTCCCTCTATCCTACATTGCTCTCACCGCCTCTCCCCAAAACTCGGATGCGGCTTTGAAACAAAGTTTTAGCAAAACCCAAATAAAATTTGTATACTAGAGAAAAGAAAAGCGTCTACAGAACCTATAGAATTCAGTCAACGATATGCTATATGTGCAATCGATTTTCTAATCCAAACTAATTCATGTTTAATGCAACAATTACAAAACAACTAAACACAGAACAATTCATATACCAAATCCATGAGATTTATTCCCTCGTAATTACTGTCACCGGGCGGTGCTTCTTCATTCTGGGATCTCCCTGTGATGAATGAGGGGTGGGTTCATGATGCCCACCCTGTCCAAGTGTGAATTTTTGATGTCTGCCCCGACATACATCTCTGCCATCTTATCCTTCAGAACTTCCGAAACATGGGCCTAGTTTTGGTAATATTATAGATAAGGAAAAATTCATGATGAGGCAAAACCATGCAAATGATTAGTCAAAATGAATAAGTCG